>VKOC01016445.1:0-154870 GCA_009364415.1 Spea multiplicata
CAATTGCCCCCCTAGGTTAATCCTTGCCCCCCCTGTTGCCCCCCTGTCAAATTTGGAATAAAGTCGCAATGCGACTTTAAATCCCGTTTTTTTTAAAATTATTTATTTATTTTGAAATTTGGAGGAGAGAGAGGGTGCAGCCCGCGTAAGATCGGCAGCCAAGGCAACCGACCTTACGCGGGCCGCACCTCGAGCCCTGCTACTTACCTGTGGGAGGGTCTTCTGTACTGCATAGAGGAAGCGGAAGCCAGCAGAGGGAGGCCGCGCCCCCTGCTGAAGTCTGTGAGCGGCATCTAGGAGCTGCAGTGCAGGTAAGGGGGTGGGGAGGGTGTTTGAATGAGTTTGAATGAGTATGAGTGTAAGTGCTGGAACCTAGGCATGATGGGAGTTTGATTGCTGTTAGCAATCACACTCCTATCATGCCAAGTCAGCCAGTACATGTTGGGGGGCAGTTAGCTAGGTTTCAGCATGTACTGGCTGACTTGGCATAATAGGAGTGTGATTGCTAACAGCAATCACAGTCCCATCATGCCTAGGTTACAGTACTTACACATCCATCCAGTAAATGCTGGAACCTAGGCATGATGGGACTCTGCTTGCTGTGATTGCTGTTAGCAATCACACTCCTATCATGCCAAGTCAGCCAGTACAAGCTGAAACCTAGCTAGCTGCCCCCTTGTGTATTGATGCTGCCAGCAGTATGGGGTCTGTACCAGCATGTAGTGGCTGACTTTGGATGATAGGAGTGTGATTGCTACAGCCACCCTGTACCAGCATGTACTGGCTGACCTGGCATGATAGGAGTGTGATTGCTAACAGGAATCACAGCAAGCACAGTCCCATCATGCCTAGGTACCAGCATTTACTGGTTGCCTGGGTATGATAAGAGTGTGATTGCTCTGTGGGCAGTGTGGACGCAACCTGTGATCTATGCCTGTAATTTAGGGGTTTTTAAATATACCTTTTAATGACGTGTTTTTATATGAATTCCAATTGATCTATACCTGCAAAGCTGGGTTTTTGCGTTATTCTGTAGAGCCGTATCTATATATTTCCATACATTATTTATGTGTACCTGCAAATACAGGGTTAATATGTCTTATTCAGCTGATTAATACCTGCAATGCTGTTTCCATGTATTTATTTGATCTATACCTGCAATGCTACGTTTCATATACTATTATTGTATACCTGCGAATACAGGATTTGTATGTCTGATTCTGTTTATTTGATATATACCTTCAGTGCTGAGATCACAAGTGAATATCAGTTGATCTATACATGTAAAGCTTGGTTTGTGTGTTAATGTGTTGATCTATACCTGCTATCAGCAACTGGGGCTAATATTAATATATATGGGCAGCAGGGGCATCAATACACAAGGGGCAAAAACACTAAGGGGGGTATAAACGACAATGCAGTGTGAAAAATCCATCCTGATGTAGATGTCTGTGACATAGATTGTGTCCTGCTGTTTGTGTGTTTTTGGTTATCAGTGTAGCAGAGCCTGTCCTTGGGTGTGTATAGGTGTTGGTGTGGCAGAGCCTGTCCTGGTGTGTGTATAGGTGTTGGTGTGGCAGAGCCTGTCCTGGTGTGTGTGTTCAGTTGTCAGTGTGGCAGAGCCTGTCCTAGGGTGTGTGTTTGGGTGTCAGTGTGTCAGGGCCTGTCCTGGTGTGTGTGTGTGTCTGTGTGACAGAGCCTGTCCTGGTGTGTGTGTGTTTGGTTGTCGGTGTGGCAGAGCCTGTCCTGATGTGTGTGTCTGGGTGTCGGTGTGACAGAGCCTGTGTTGGAATGTGTGCCCTCCTGAAGTTGTAGTGACTTCAGGGGACAAAACGTTCAAAACGACAAGACGTTCAAGGCCCTGAAATCATTTAGTGGAAAAGTTATTTATTCTGTTATAATATTTATTTCAAGGATTAGTCACACTCAATTGTGGCTTCAGGCTTCCCGTGTTGAATGACCAAGTATTATTTTAGCCCAATAACAAAAGTATAATTCCATAGCACATTACTTTTGGAAATTATGAATGCCCCCCCAGTTTGACTGTGGTATCTTGTGTGCCCCCCCTATATATTGTTTCTAGAGTCGCCACTGCTAATAAACCTTTTGTTAAAACAATGAAAACAGTTCTAATGATATCATATACTTGTAATAAACAAAAACAAACAAAAAGAATATAAATGTCCAACAATTTATTTCAAATTGGGAGAATTTCTTCACTGCAAGCAGATGTGTCTGCAAAAACGATAGGTATGAGTTTAAAGGAGAAGATTGGCATTATCTTAAGCCTGGATGTTTCCCGACAGGCTGATTTTTGCAGAGAGTAATCTGGAAAAACAGCCAGCACAAAACACAGTACAAGTCTACAAGCACAGCAGAATCCTCCTTTGTTTCAATAGTAATTGAATGTACTGTGGGAATGTCATGAGAGGCCGGTAATGTGTTCTTGCAGGAGGAGAGAAAAGAATGAAGCAAAGCTTTTGAGCGCTGTATACTAGAGACGCTGAATGAGCCAATTTTATTTACATCAACGTTCCTTAGCCCAGAGTTGGTTTAACTATTCTGTAACCTACTAATGTACTTTTTAGTTTGAGATACAATTTAGCATTATGGTTTGCCTAGTAAGCTCTGAGATACATCACACAACAGTCAAACAGACACAGGTTAAATAATTACGCCTACTGAGGTTTTACGCCCGAGCATTAAAGTGGTTAAATAACTGCGCGCATGAAACTCTTGAATTAAAGAGATTAATCACTTCAGTGCCGGCTACATAGGAGATATGTAGCAGGCAAACTGGGCTCTGGGGGCTAGCTACACATCTACTATACAGAAGCTTTTTTGCCTTGCGATTGCTGAAAGACTTTTCTGTAGTGGCGTGGAGCTACCTGCTAAACAAACCAGCCAGCCTTCTCCTACCACCCCAGACTAGTAGACTTCCTATTGTCTCACGTTTACTCAAAACAAGAGGAGAGAAGCCTGCTGATTGGTCCTGATTCTCTAGAAGTAACATTAAGTAAAATACAATGTCACATGTATCTCCCTCACGCCAAATAAAATAATGAAAAAAGAAAATGAAAGACAAATTTCAGTTTAATAAATAAGCTTTTGTGACTGCAGCTCCCATTATGAAGCTTTAAATGTATAACTGCATCCTGAACCTCAGTACAATAGACATGCAATGTTGAGGAGCAAACTTCATTGCATGTGTGTCTTGTGTATCCATATTAAAGTTAGTATTTATTATGTATTTGCATACATTTGTGGTGATGCTCTGTGTTCACAATGCTCTTGACATAAATATAAGTTATCAAAGGAATCCGGAGGTGGTAGGATTTGGATAGGTAGTAAATTATTATTCATGCGAAGGGTGGGGTGGGAAACGTATTATTTGTTTATATAATAATGTATTTTTACAAATATGATAAGATTGATGACACACACACACTTACTTTAACTTGGCAGTTCGTCGTTATGCAGCTAACAATCCTATGCGAGTAACTAAAGTGGACACAGTGGCATCTCTTCAGTGGCTGCAACATATTTGCAAGCTGTTTTATCAAAGGATTATATAATTGCCACACTAAGCATGCATATTTTTGGCTGTATCACTTTTGGATAGGTTAATAAGGCAATCAATTATATATATATTATAATTGCCAATATTTTATTCAAGCCAATCTGTTACAAGATAGAAAAATACACAATCAAGCAATAGCTCAGAAAATGGTATACAGGGCTTATCCCCCCCCTTCCATATAATAATGCATTGACAACATTCCCAAAACACTACTGCCTTCCATGAATATGGGTCGCGTTCACTAAAACAAATACATGATTTGACTTTCAATGAATGTGTGTTAAGTCATTCAGAAATGACTGTGGTTATTGCTCCATTGATAATGCTTGTTTAATCTAATAGGATGCATAACTGTCCACAGGTGCAGACTGAACGAAATAGAATAATCAGTGGGAGATTTAAAAAGGTGCTGTTGCTGATTACAGCATTCAAAACAAGTTTTTATTAGTGAGTGGTTAACTTTAACCATTTACGGGTAAAAAAAAAAAATACTTAAAGTACAAGTTAATTTCTCATGATCTGCACACTAAAAGTTCTAGGGTGATTTATGAATTGGTAATGGTTGTGCCACTACAAGTCAGAAAAAGGATTTGAAGCAGTGAACATGAGTTGCACCTGTCCATGTCACCACCAAGGGTCCCTGTGGTTGGTGGAATCAGTCGCCTCATGGCCCCTTGTTTCCTTGTCTTCCTTGCTGGAGCATTGCTTCTGGACCCAATTATTGTGTTACTGGGTTTGCCTTGCTGTACTTTATATTCTGGTTTTGGTTTTCATACCTATGCTTGACTTTGCCAGGACTTTGACTACGTGGCTGTTTTGCACCTTGGCACTGTTTCACAAATATCTGATCATCACACCTGGGAACTTCTGGGCTCCAGCTACCCGGAGACTTCCCTTGCGGGACGCGGCCAGGACTGCCAACTGACGTCATTTAAAGGGAAAATGGGCAGGGAGCGGGGCCTGTCAAGACCCAGCGACCCGGAGGATTCAGGTCTCGACCCGGAGAAGCCGAGCTCACCCGGCAATCTTCATGTCAAACCTAGAGAGTTCCCAGGTATGCTGATCATCTGACTTTTGGCTCAGTACTGGACTTTATTTAACTGCCATATCCTCCAGTATCTTTTTCTTGCCTCTGCAATGTATGACCTTGGTTATTCTGGCACTGGTTATGCCCCTGCCGTGGTGAGACACTTGGCAAGTTCCAGTCACACACTCCTGGCTTCTAAACTCTACTACTGTTTATGAACTGGTTCTGAGCCTTGAAGGCTCCCCAGGACAGAAAGACAAAGGTTGCAGCAAACCACCATCTACAGCCTTAGATGCTAGAGTCAAGCTGTCCCACACAGGGTTCAGAAGATGTCCTGAACTGACAGTCCAGCATGACCCAGCACCTGCAGTAGTGACACTACATTTGAAACATCATTTATACAAGTATATTACTATTAAAGACTCTGAACCTCAAATGTGGGCTCAAGCTTCCCTCACCAAGAACATATTGGATAATCAAAATATGACTCTTCTAGTGTTGGTGTAAATACACCTCATAAAAAAGTTGTAAAAAAATGAATGCACATATAAGATCATTAATATAGATATATTATATATGCAGATATTTTGAGTAGAAAAAAAATAAATAAAAGAACATTAAATGTATCCTACAAAGGTTGAATCTTCATGTCGTACAGATGCTTCTACTGTTGCTTTACTATTGTTTGCATATGATTAAACAGCAGCAGATTTTCCCTTCGCAGGTAATGCATCTGGGATACTGCGGTGTTCAAATCAGACAGCTGTAATAAGTGTATTTTCCATATGATTCAGTTCTGCTCTAGCTATGTCAGCAACGGACATCTGTGTTGGTTGACCTTATGGTAGGGTTATATATCTTTCCATTTCTATCTCAGTGCCAAGTTACTGGAGGAGGAAGAAAAATGTTTAAAAAGATTAAAACGTACGGTAATTGTTTTTACCCAAACAAAAAAGCCTATTTTATCTATTTTTTGTAACATTAGAAACAGTTTCTGTTTCAGATGCTGCTGTTAAGCACTGAACATAACATTCTGTTTCTGCATGCTTCTGACCTAGAGGATTTCTTTTCAGGCATATTACCCTTTATGCAATATAAACACATATAGGTAAAATATCAATGAGCCTGATGAAAATGTGCCTATGATATATCAGTTCAATTATAGATGTTAAAAAGCATCAATGTTTACACTCACTTTCACCACTAACTTTAGGGGCCTGTCAAACAAATGCCACATGGCAAATTCACCATCTATAATCAGGCTCTGCAAAAAAGGGTGTATGTATGTGTATATATATATATATATATATATTATATCATTAAATATATTATTTTAATGAAAATAAAGAAGCTAACAGATGCATTAAAGACCATTTTATGGAAATATGCCTTGGCTCAAACTGTTGAAGAGCATTTGCTCCCATTTTGTTATGTACTCAAGTTGGTCAAACAGTTTAATCATCCCCACAAATCTTTCTACATTGGTTGAAACAAAAAATGTTACCTTGCTAAGTTTCTTAAAATGAAATGCATGCTGATACAGCTCACCTGATTTAGTACAGGTTTTATTGGAGTTATTAATATTATTCATTTTATTAAAAAGTAACCCAGGTATAGGATAGATATATGTGATTTAGGTACAGACTAGGGACTACCTTTTTTGTGAACAATTCAAATGGTCCGTATAAATATTTTTACTCAGGAACCCTTACATCCTTTCTCCAAGTCAATGTCACATTCATGAACCTGAATCTGGTATACATATTTAGTTGAGTGAAAAATACTATGATCTTGAAATAATGGCGAATAAAAAGGCCATAACATTAAGCTCAATTTATTTGAATGTAAGCTAACCTGAACTTAGTTGCTGAATCTGAAATTAGTTTATTATTTTGTGTATACCATTTACGAAAATTTTAAAGGCACTGCCATTTTCCAGTACCACTACTGTGTTCCTGATACTGGAAATTTTGTTGTGCTTTATAAAATATGTTCAAAAATGTAAAAAATAAAATAAAAAATCCTAAAAATGGTCTTGTATTTTCGGGAGAATGTGGTCATTTAGCCCCAAACAACAAAAAACTGTGCATGGGTGATATCAGTGTATTTAGATGTTGTTGGACACATATTAGGGTGTTGGTTGGCAGTGACCTATACCAGGAGATATACATTCATACCTTAAGTACAATATGTGTTACAAAAACATCTATTTATCAGTAAAATACTACAAAGAGCTTTTCAAAATATCACCATATTTTCAACATTTCTTATAGTAAATTGATGGTATGATCAAAATAACGGTATCTAAAGAAAGCCCTTCTTGTCCCGAAAAAAAACCCAACAAAACAAACATTTGTGTGGGTACACAAAATGACAGTGAATATTACAGCTAAACAAACACTGCAAAAGCTTTAATACCCATTGTCACAAAGGATCCAAAGATAAAATAACACCTCTGAGCCTTAAGGGCTGAATGCCTTTTCTTTGCTGCAACATCACCAGTTTTATTTTATG
The DNA here is from genome assembly GCA_009364415.1 of Spea multiplicata. Lineage (NCBI taxonomy): Eukaryota > Metazoa > Chordata > Amphibia > Anura > Pelobatidae > Spea > Spea multiplicata. The sequence goes on from VKOC01016445.1 coordinate 7,122, forward strand.
CATAGATGGTATGGGCTGTTGCTACTCCTACTAATATTAATTGGAGTGCTTTTGAGCATGAGCAGGAAGTTTGCTTCCTGCTTACACTTCGGTGTTTTATTAGTCCTCCGGGGAAGATCAGAATTTCATAGCGCTGTAATTTTCTAACACCAATAACTATTTGCATGCACACGTTCGCAGGGTGAACTCCATGAAAAATGGCTACAGCACAGAATAAAAAAAAAAATGCAATTTTGGGGACTACATTCTTAAAATAAAGATTAAGAAGTATTTATTTTCATTAGTAACATAATGTTAATTCTACTTTCGTGATGTCTGAAAAAATTAAGTAAGCGTTTTGCTTCTGTCTAAAAATATTACAAGCTTGACGGTCAAAGGATGTAGCTTGACATTTAGCAGACATCCTCAGTCATTTTAATTAAGCCACGTAATTTCACAATCGCATGGGCCAGTGCCTTCCTTGTGGTGTTTTAGCCATTTTAAATGTTAATTGAATATTCACATTTATTTGTAAACTATTGCCTAGAACATGTCCTATGAAGTGTGCTATTCTTTCACCACTAGGCACACACAAGCTTGAGCGAGCTTGACAATGAAATAATTTTTCCCACTTTTATTTATTTAGCTATCAAAATCAAGGAGAGTTTGCTGGCATAATGACATGTACTTACCTGTCAGTACAGGGACCCTAGCCCACAGATATATTATTTCTTATACCTTTGGCAGCAGACACTTTATATGAGCATTCTCCTGCTCCTAGTTAATCAAGCATGGATGATGCATGATGGAAATGTGTTGTGTTGTGTCATGCATATGATGCATTATGCAGTTTGTGTCTTTTGTGTTTGTTGCATGTATGTGTTCATTGTCTATATACTTCCGTGTGTCACTAGTACTCTTCCTCTCCCAACCCATCTCAAGTCCTGGAAGCCACAGTGTGCTCAGGGGCTCAGCTTCTGTGGAAAAGGGGCTTTGGCACGTGAAGGGACAGGTTTCATTCCTCACGGTGTGTGTTAGTGTGTATGTGCAATTGTGTTGTGGTGTGAATGTGTAGGAGGAGCCCCCACTAACAGACCAGAAGGCCTTGTAAACAGATGAAGGTCAGGGGAGGACTCAAGTAGAAGAGGAAGAGAAGCTTCAGGGATTGAAACATGGGAAAGTTAAGGAGACTTTGAGAGAGAGTGTGATAGGAGTTATGCTGTACCATCAGTGCCTGTCTTAGTATATAGTGATGGGAGTAATTGTGTACCACCATCAGTGCCTGTCTTAATATATCCTGGTGTGAGTTATACTGAAACACCATCATGTCTGGCTCAGTAGATATTGATGGAAATTATGCTGTACCACCGTCGATATCTGGTTCAGTATACAGCGATGGAAGTTATGCTATACCACCATCAATGTCTGACTCAGTATATAGTAATGGGAGTTATACTGTAATGCCATCTATGTCTGGGTTGCTATATTTTTACTTATTGAAGGTTTCAATCAGACCCATTGCCACAGGTGTATAAAATCAAGCAGTTAGTGACTAAGTCTGCATTTACAAACATTTGTGAAAAAAATGGGTCTTTCTGAAGAGCTCAGTGAATTTGAGCATTGTATTGTGATAGGAGGCCAGTTTTGCAATCAGTTTGGGAAATTTCATCCCTGCTAGATATCCCATTGTCATCTCTAAGTGGTATTACTGGAAGTGTTTAGGAACAGCAGCAACTCAGCCATGAAGCAGAAGACCACGTAAAGTCACATGGTGCATAAAAGTCACCAACAACTTTCCTGAGAGTTTCAAACTTACACAGGCATTAATATCAGCACACAACTGTGCGGAGAGAGCTTCATGGAATGGGCTTCTATGGCTTGCAAGCTGCATGCAAGCCTCACACTGGATTCTGGAGCAGTATAAACGTGTTCTGTGGAGTGACGTGGCACGCTTCTCTGGCAGTCTGATGGGTGAGCCTGAGTTTGGCGAATGCCAGGAGAACATTACCTGCCCTGACTGCATTGTGCCAACTGTAAAGTTTGGTGGAAGAAGGATAATGGTATGAGGCTGTTTTTCAGGAGTTTGGCTGGGCCCTTTACTTCTAATGAAGCGTAATGCTTCAGCATACCAAGACATTTTGGACAACGCTATGCTTCAAACTTTGTGGGATCACTTTAGGAAAGGTTGTATTGTATGACTGTGCACAAAGCAAGGTCCATAAAGACATGATTGGATGAGCTTGGGATGTAAGAACTTGACTGGCCTGCACAGATCTCTGACCTAAACCCCATCAAACACCTTTGGGATGAACTGCAATGGAGATTGTGAGCCAAGCCTTTTTGTCAAATATCAGTGCCTGATCTCAAATGCTCTACTGGATGAAGGGGCAAAAATTCCCACAGAAACACTACACAATCTTGTGGAAAGCCTTCTGAGAAGAGTGGAAACTTTTATAGCTGCAAAGGGTGACCTGCTACATATTAATGTCTATGTACTGCATTTAGAATGCTATGTCATAAAAGTCCCTATTGGTGTAACATTTGTCCATATAGTGTATCTTAATATCTATATATAGTTGCTTACTTGAAACGCTGCTTAACGTTTCATAAATACATCTTAATGCTTTTGAGTATTTGTATCACTAAATATTCTTTCATCACATTCATTTTTTTAAGCTATTTTGTCCTGGGAACAGATGTTATATTATATATATTATATTTATAATTATAATATATTATATTTAGTGTATAGATACACTAAGGTTTTTATACTTGAAAAGCTATATTTCTTTTTTATATATTTAAATGTTAAGGCCATTTTGACCCTGGTATATATATTAAGACTAACGGATATAGTTGAAATATTTTTGTAAGTAACCTCTGACATCTTAATATAAACACAAGCTAATTTATATTTGTGTCTTAATGTTTAAATAATCGTGCTGATTGGAGGGGGTGTCAAATATAGGATGCCCCTTATAATGCCAATTAAATTGCACATTATGATAAACATGTTGTAATACTTTCATTAAGATTGTGACTCTAAGATGCACAAGATATATTTTATATTTTACAATACTGCAATATCACGTACCCCAGGTGTCTGGGAAATGGATAGAATAAAAGTTAACTAGGTTTACTAACTGGGTTAATGAGTCCTTAGGCAAAATATTTCATTTAGTCCAAGTGTTGCTTTTATATATTAAAGGCCACTTGACTCAAATGAAAAGAAATTCAATTGGGTAATTATTTTTGGAGCCTTATCATTAATTACCTTGCATCATCAGATAGCATAGGAGGAATTTCATACTAAAAAAAAAATAATAAAAATGAAACAAGCAGCACTCCCCATCAGGCCCAAAAATTCCAGCAACTGTATCTAAGATGGTGGTCAGTACATTTCACACAAGTATTAAAAAAATCCCCAGAACTACAGTATGTAACAAGATGATTCCCTACTCCTATGGGGGTTACTGAAGTCACACTAGTCACGAGTAGTATCATGCTTTCAAAATTTTGCAAGAAAATAAAGACCATTAGCTGTACAGTAAAAACACCGCAAAGCAAAATGGGTTTGTGTTACTATGTAATTTTGGACAGTCCCACGGTTACTGCAGTTATGCCACCAGCATTTTGTCTCCCCATCGGTTTTCTTTCACCCGCTGTTTTCACGGAGACCCCCCCCAATGCATTTTTAATGAAGAACAAATAGAAATTAAAAGCGTCAACTCAGATATCACATGCATATCATAGCTGGAGTGTCTGAACCGTCTAAACACACTCAAAATGGGAACCTCAAGATAAATGTTTATGATAATGGATATTCCCTTTAAAGAAGTTTCTGCTGATTTTATCGTATTTTACAGACGAAAAAAAAACTAGAAGGTATCTTTGTTTGACATCAAAAGTAATTAGCATTTTGTTTGGCCCCTTTACTCACTGGCTGATTTTAGTTCCATTTAGTTTGCAATAAATAGGTGCTCCTACCACAATAGCAGATTAAAAAGGTTCTCAACCTGTGGGCACCATTTATAGGAGGGCGACCTCCAAACACAGCACTGATTTGTCATACAACACTGATTTGTCATTACATAATTGTGTCATGTATTTGTAAGTATTTTTAAACAAACAATGGAACATGCATTCTAACATCAATATTATGGAATATTATCCATAAACATTCCCCTTCTTCATTCAGTGACCGAACCAGGATTACTTAACTTAAGTTGAAAAAGATAACATTAATGACCTGAATTTGGGAATGGGAAATCTGAAAAAAAGTGACGATGATGAAGGTTCTGAAAAAGTATGAAGCAAAATTACGCCTTCAGTGTTCAGTCAGCAGTATAAAATGAATGGTATGCTGCTTGGTTTAAGATTCTGTAACTTGCAAGCACCTACCACGAATAGCCGCATTAAATTAATATCCTGTCGGGGTATACTGTGTATAATAAAAGAGCACTAATGTGCGTAGCATATTAGGAAGTCCTCTCTGTGCAGCCTTGTCAAGAATTAGGTCTCACATCGTAAGAGCAAATCTGACACCTGTTAAAGTGTGCATGTCAAATCAAGAGTTTTTACCAAATAACAAGGTAGTTAAGGCAAACGGAAACCTTGACATGCTACTGTGTACAGGTTTCTAAAGATAAAGGGATCCCTTGATCTAGGACATCTTTGTAAATAAATTATGAGAAGAGGAAACTGTTTGGGACTTTGATCACGTACCCATTTTCATTATAATATAGGAATAATAACACAATTTTGAGGTGTTTGCTTTCATTCTACAAACCTAAACCCAGGGCTCTGTTTCAGTATATAAACACACATAAGCACATAGTACAATCCCACTGCATTAATAAAATTAAAAAAAAAAAAAAGAGAATACTTTCAAGTATGCAGTTGAAATGCTTATTTATTTATCAAATAGGTAGTCCTTTAATTTAAATGAAAGATATTACTTTTATGGCGTACTCATTTATCAGGGATACACCGCCGGACATTGAGACGCGGCCTGATTGAGATTAGCAGTGTTAACTAGTGTTGCCACCTGGCTGGTATTTTACTGGCACAGTCGGTAGATGGCTCTTTAAAGCTGGTGTCGGCATAAGTGAAATACCTGCAATGCCGGTATTTTTTTTTTTTTGTGGCTGCGGGGAGCTGAGAGCCGATGTGCAAACATTCTCCCCTAATTGGGGGAACAGGAGCAGGTATTGGGCAAATTTGGAGGAACAGTCCTCCTTGCTTTTGGTGCTTGCCCCACCCCTTGACAACAAAGGACGTATATATATATACGTCCTACAGGAGGACCATGAGTATAATATATATATATATATATATATATATATACAACACACACACACACACACACACAGTGAAGGAAAAAAATATTTGATCCACTGCTGAATTTGTACGTTTGCCCACTGACAAAGACATGATCAGTCTATAATTTTAATAGTAGGTTTATTTGAACAGTGAGAGACAAAACAACAAAAAATTCAGAAACAAAAAAATCTGAATAATGAATAAATTAGTAAATTGATTTGCATTTTACTAAGTGAAGTATTTGAGCCTTTTGCAAAACATGTCTTAGTACTTGGTGGCAAAACCCTTTTTGGCAATCACAGAGGTCAGACATTCTTGTAGCTGGCCACCCCTCCTCTTTGCAGATCCTCTCCAAGTAATTTAGGTTTCAAGGCTGATGTTTGGCAACTCGAACCTTCAGCTCCCTCCACAGATTTTCTATGGGATTAAGGTCTGGAGACTGGCTAGCCCACTCCAGGACCTTAATGTGCTTCGTCTTGAAGCACTATTTTGGTGCCTTGGCCGTGTGTTTTGGGTCATTGTCATGCTCCAATACCCATCCATGACCCATTTTCAATGCCCTAAGCTCATAGGCAGCATTCTTCCTCCTCCAAACACTGTGAGTTGATACCAAATAGCTTGATTTTGGTCTTATCTGGCCAAAACACTTTTACCCAGTTCTCCTCTGAATCATTCACATGTTCATTGGCAAGCTTCAGATGGGCCTGTACATGTGCTTTCTTGAGCGGGGTGACCTTGCGGGTGGTTGAGGATTTCAGTTCTTCAAGGCGTAGTGTGTTAGCAGTTGTTTTCTTGGTGACTATGGTCCCAGCTGCCTTGAAGGCACTGACAAGATTCCCCCATGTAGTTCTGGGCTGATTCCTCACTGTTCTCATGATCATTGAAACTCTGCGAGGTGAGATCTTGCATAGAGCCCCAGACCAAGGGAGAATGACAGTTATTTTGAGTTTCTTCCATTTGCGAATAAACGCACCAACTTTTGTCACCTTCTCAAGCTGCTTGGCCATGGTCTTGTAGCTCATTCCAGCCTTGTGTAGTCTTGACCCTGACATCCTTGGATAGCTCTTTGATCTTGGCCATGGTGGAGAGTTTGGAATCTGATTTATTGATTGCTTCTGTGTACAGGTGTCTTTAATACAGGTAACACGCTAAGATTAAGAGCACTCCCTTTAAGAGAGTGCTCATAATCTCAGCTTGTTACCTTTATAAGACACCTGGGAGCCAGACATCTTGCTGATTGATAAGTTATAAATGGATTTGATCCCCTATTTGAAAGGTGTTATTCTGGATTTTTTGTTGTTATTCTGTCTCCCACTGTTCAAATAAACCTACTATTAAAATTATAGACTGATCATGTCTTTGTCAAACATACAAAATCAGCAGGGCATCAAATAATTATATACTTCACTGTAAGTCCTGTGTTAAAATGTAGAGGGCACTCCTACTTGCACTACTTGCTGGGGGTCAGTGGCACACGATAGAGAAAAGTTGCCATGCATTCAAGCCAGAGTTGACAATATCTTTGGCAAAATTCTTTAAAACCTTAATTGCTCCCCTGCTGTTTGATTGCTCCATAAGAACAATCGTGCAGCGCTAACTTCTTCAATGCTGAGATTGTGGCATTTTAAGCTTGTGGGAACCGACCCTTCCCTGCTGCCCAATCACTCCATGATCATGCACCCAAAATGGCAGCATTTTAGGAATAATGTTTGTGTCTTCCAATCCCACAAGCTTATGGGGACCAAATCACAATGCATGCTGTGCTCCTATGGAGCACCAGCATTGAAAGAGTAAAAAAAAAAAAAAAAGTCTTCAGCAGCAATGATCTGGTCAATTTCTGTCAATTACACCCTGCAACAGTTTAAATGGCTGCAGAGCGAGTCAGGAGTGGGATAATCACTCTTGCCCAATAGGGGTGGTCTGATCATTATATAGTTACATAGTTATATAGGCTGAGAGAAAAAAAAAAAAAAAAAAGACATGCGTCCATCAAGTTCAGCCTTTCCTATATCTGTTAATTTGTTGCTGTTGATCCAAAAGAAGGCTCCTTCCAATTTTGCACTAACCAGGGAAAAAATTCCTTCCTGACCCCAAAATGGCAGTCAGATTTCTCCTTGGATCAATAAGCTGTTTACCCATAACTAAAGATTATATCCCTGAATATTATGTTTTTCCAAGTATTCATCCAGGCTTTCTTTAAACGTCTATACAGACTCTGATAAAACTACCTCTGCTGGCAGAGAATTCCACATCATTATGAGAGCTAAGTGACAGCTGTCATAGAGAGAGTGGTCATCCAAGGTAAAATAAAACACAGTTTTGAATAAAGAGCCCAGCTTTTAATACACGGCTCAAAATAAAGGAAACACTAAGATTACACATCCTAGATCTGAACGAATGAGCTAATCAAATGACATACTTTCATCTTTACATAGTTGAATGTGCAACAAAATCACGCAAAAATTCTCAACGGAAATCAAATTTATCAACCCATGGAGGTCTGCATATGGAGTCACACTCAAAATCAAAATGGAAAGCCACACTACAGGCTGATCCAACTTTGATGTAATGTCCTTAAAACAAATCACAATGAGGCTCAGTAGCATGTGTGTGGCCTCCACGTGCCCGTATGACCTCCCTACAATGCCCGGGCATGCTCCTGATGAGGTTGCGGATGGTCTCCTGAGGGATGTCCTCCCAGACCTGGACTAAAGCATCCAACTCCTGGACAGTCTGTGGTGCAACGTGGCGTTGGTGGATGGAGCAAGACATGATGTCCCAGATGTGCTCAACCGGATTCAGGTCTGGGGAACGGGCGGGCCAGTCCATAGCATCAATGCCTTCCTCTTGCAGGAACTGCCGACACACGCCAGCAACACGAGGTCTAGCGTTGTGTTGCATTAGGAGGAACCCAGGGCCAACCTCACCAGCATATGGTCTCACAAGGGGTCTGAGGATCTCACCTCGGTACCTAATGGCAGTCAGACTACCTCTGGCAAGCAAATGGAGGGCTGTGCAGCCCCCCAAAGAAATGCCACCCCACACCATTACTGACCCACCGCCAAACCGGTCATGCTGGAGGATGTTGCAGGCAGCAGAACATTCTCCACGGTGTCTCCAGACTCTGTCACATGTGCTCAGTGTGAACCTGCTTTCATCTGTGAAGAGCACAGGCCGCCAGTGGCGAATATGCCAATCCTGGTGTTTTCTGGCAAAAGCCAAAACGTAAGCACAACCTCCACCTGTGGACGTCGGGCCCTCATACCACCCTCATGGAGTCCGTTTCTGACCGTTTGAGTGGACACAAGCACATTTGTGGCCTGCTGGAGGTCATTTTGCAGGGCTCTGGCAGTGCTCCTCCTTGTACAAAGGCGGAGGTAGGGGTCCTGCTGTTGGGTTCTTGCCCTCCTACGACCTCCTCCACATCTCCTGATCTACTGGCCTGTCTCCTGGTAGCGCCTCCCATGCTCTGGACACTACGCTGACAGACACAGCAAACCTTCTTGCAACAGCTTGCATTGATGTGCCATCCTGGATGAGCTGCACTACCTGAGCCAACTTGTGTGGGTTGTAGACTCCGTCTCATGCTACCACTAGAGTGAAAGCACCGCCAGCATTCAAAAGTGACCAAAACATCAGCCAGGAAGCATAGGAACTGAGAAGTGGTCTGTGGTCACCACCTACAGAACTACTCCTTTATTGTTGTCTGTTCCATTTGCACAACAGCATGTGAAATTGAAGGTCCATCAGTGTTGCTTCCTGAGTGGACAGTGTGATTTCACAGAAGTGTGATTGACTTCGAGTTACATTGTGTTTTTAAAGTATTCTCTTTATTATTTTGAGCAGTGTACATAATTATTGTAAACTAATCAATTAGTAATGATACGATCAATCGGTGACCTAACGTATCACTGATCAATGTCCATGGTAAGTAACAAGTGATTCAATTTTTTTTCAAGTTTACAATTTTATTATATGTTCTGCATATTAATAATACTGCATATTGTGGTGTATTTTGGCCCACTGCATAAAAAACCTAGACAACCTTGTCATATTAATTGAAGTTATTAATATGAAATAAAAAAAACAATAAACTATAATCTAATAGAACAATTTGCTCATAAATATTTGCTAGATTAGTTAGGAATGGTGAATTGGTGGTAGTATTGTTATTGTGAATAATGTTATATGTTATTATCAAAGCTTTTGACCTAATCACAACTATCATACATGCATTACATTTGCAAGTAATAAAGATTGCTAACAAAATAATAGAGCTACTGCTCAAATACACAGCAGTTAGGTACATTATGATTATTTCCATGAATTTAATGCTGATTATTTCAACATTTTCATTCGCTCTAAGTCATTCACAAATATGAAAATTGGTCATGCTTAAAAGTATGCACAAATGATAGTTCCAAAACAGGAGCACTTCTCATATAAATGTATATAGCGGCAAACAAAGCTTGAATTCCCATTTAATTCAGCCCATATGACGATATATTTGCAAAGGTATTTTTCAATTATTTGTTTTATGTATTGTTTCAAGGAAAGTGATGATATAAATGTAATGTTATGTTTATTTTATTAATAAAATAGACATAATAAAAGGACAAAGCACTAGATATATTTTGTGTGGTGTTTGCCATACATGTTTTTCTGAGTCACTTTTTACGTTTACACATCCCAAGCTTTCTTGAAATCTTCAAGTGTTTACTTCAAAGAAAGGATAGTAGGTACCTGGAAGTAGTACAAGTAAACTTTTTTTTTACGTTATCTTTTCTCATGTTGTCGTTCACCCCCTTTAACTCTTTGAGTGTCAGACAGCCTTTGTAATACATAACTAAATGTATGAGAAGAGTTTTAACAACTCTTCAACATTAATTATTCATTATACAATGCCTAATCAGACCTTTTTTTGCAAGAGAATCTCACTTGGGTTTGCCCTTCATTACGCATAGGTGATATTCAACTTCTCATTCAAACTCTGGTTCACTTTAGTAAATAGACCCTTATGCTTGCTCATTAGGCGTCTACATGCTAGTTGCCCTAGCACTTTTTTATAACTAATATATGAGCCTATGTGCCTTATTTTCCAGCACACAGTTGTACAATATCCAAATGTCAATGAAAAGGTGAGTTGTCAATCCTGAAATCCCATACTTTATACTTTATTATTTAACATATCGCAAATATGGAATTTGAATATAAGGTCATGCCACCTAGAGGGCCAATAGCTATTGTAACCCAGCAATGTATATTTACTAAGCGCCCCCCCCCCAATTATAGAATAAGAGCAAGAATGCATTATACACATGCATTAAAATCAATTTAACGTGTTGCAACAGTATACCGTAAATCAAGCTATAAACGCATAGATTTTTTACATTTTTAACTTTAGGCTAAGATGATTTTGGTGTGGTTATTTAGAGAGACTAGGACAGATGTAGGATAAAAATGAATGTCAACTGATGTTTTGCAATTTTTTATTATGAGCAGGTCATATGTCTGAATTATTCCATAATGGACACACTATCATGCACACTTACAATTGGATTGTGAGATAAACAAGCATAAATATCCATCCCAGTACGCTTATGAGCTCTTGGTTTTCTGGCCCGTTAAAAAAGGAACTGCAATTAGGATTTAATTTGCAGATATCATTAAAATGAATCGAACATTAAAATGTCATACCGCATGTGAAAAGCTGTCAACCATAAACTATTCAAGCTACTGGGACAAGTATAACACGTACATGGTTCAATTTACCTGCAACACTGGTGTTAAATACTTTATGTCATATAATCATATCATAGCTTCTGCAGATCATATGCGTGCCCGGACCTAACCAACAATATATCTTCTCTTCTGTGCTTACATATGTACTTCCGGTCTTAGATCATTAGAAGAAATATACCATTACCTAACTTTCAGGTTTCTTTAACCACAGACATTGTGAACATAGATACATTTGATTCCTTATGTCATTTAAACAAGCACTTCTTCTGAATTCGTTACGCAGAATTCATCTAATTATCCTGCTATAAACTTTCAAAGATCAGGATCTTTAATACGGCAAATGAAAAAAAGTAACAAGGGTTGGTATAATATAATATGTAGTACAAACATTCATCATTGCTGAACCTACAAGAAAAATATTTCATATTATTTTCACTTCCACCCGTATTACCATTTAAAATGCAAAGAATGCATTTATATTTTTTGTTTTACAGTATTAAAATATACATTTTTTAATATCTTTAAAATCTAATACACATGCTATTGAAGACCACTGTGGCACAAACCTTATTTAGTCAGAGGATCCCCTGGGTAAGACTAAGACATTTTTCAACAAAGATATATGATGTGTGTTTGTCTAGTAGATTGGGCCAACATGACTACTAATGCAAAAAGCCACTACACTGCTGTTAGAAACACTAGATTTTGTAAAAATAAAAAGGTTTCTGGAAACAATATTTTTAATGTGATAATGATTTAAAACTACACAAAAAAAAAAACAAAACACGATATCTTTCATTTATATAGCGCTTCATAATATCTAATCGTAATGCAGTCTCCAATTAACCCAGAGTAGCTTGTCCTTGTAATTGGCTTCCACCAGTCCAGGTTTCAACTTAAGTGATAAAGCCTAGATTTACCTCCTAATGTAAGGAAAATGCTGGGCTGGTAGACATGTTAGTCTACATCAGGTAGTGGGAGGAGGCTGGGCAGCCTTCGGAACAGTGAAAGCAGCTGACCGCCACACGCGGCAGGGACCGCTTGTGAAGGAAGGGACAGTGATAATGGATGAGGGAAGAGAGAAGTGCACGTCAGCAGGAGCATGCATAGCACATGTTCACACCAAATTGCTTAAATTCTTTCGAAAAGGGGTAACGGGTGCTGCCTGGAGGACTTAACCTGGAGTGTATTTTTGATACAGCTGCTTGGGTCCAAAAGTCGTCATTCTCTGCACGTTATCCATCACCATGCCTTTCTTTCTTGTCTTAATGTCTTTCTTTCTATTATACCAAACAGGCAGTCAGGCAAGACCACTCACTAAGTGTCCAGGAAACGGTTGGCAAAAAGGTTGCAATCCTACCCTAAGGCATCTCTCATTTGCCAAGAGCCACCAATCTCGGTATAATTCATTCTCCTATTCATAAATCAACATCAGTTGTCCCTTTCCATGTACCCTGAATGCCAACCATGTACCTCATAGGGGTCTTTAAAAATTAAAGCAGTGTATGTGCAGTTACATGTTATGGCTTCGTTTAGATGGACAAAAAAAAATTAATAAAATGAAAGCCTGGCTGTCAGCATATTGCAAGCTGATCTGTTGTGAGACGGCTTATTCAATCATTTGGTCTTCATGATTCCGCTTGTTTACTCAAGAGCTCAATGACTTTAAAACATGTCATAGGATGCCACATTTACCACAAGTTAGTGAAATTTCTGCCCTGCTAGATCCGTTAGGTCCACTGTAAGTGCCATTATTGTGAAGTAGAAATATCTAGTAGTAACAACAGTTCAGCCACAAACTGGTAGACCACCCACACTCACAAAGCAGGGTGGCCAAGTGCTGAAGAGTGTGGTGCGTAAAGACGATCTGTCCTCTGTAGCCACACTCACTACAGAGTTCCAAACAGCCTCTGGAAGAAACATCAGCACAAGCACTGTGTTTCAGGAGCTTCAAGAAATGGGATTCCATGGCTGAGCAGCGGCATACAAGCTGAAGATCACCATGTGCAATACCACGCATGGTCTGGAGTGGTGTAAAGCACACCGCCTCTGGAGCGATCAATCAAGCTTCACCATCTGGAAGTCTAATGCACAAATCTGGGTTTGGTGAATGAGAATGCTACCTAATGGAATACATTCTGTCTATTGCAAACTTTGGTGGGGCTGTTTTTCAGGGTTTGGGCTAGGCCCCCTAGTTTTATAAAGTGTTTAAGTATATAATTCATGCGTAATGATTTCTGTTAAATCCTAAAATTAATATGTTTTACTTAATAAATGTTAAACACATGAACACATCTACCCATTATCCTCTGGTACACTCCCATCTTTTTTTTTTTGTCAATTCACCGTTTATTAAAAAACAGACACAGCCATACATTCACGGTACATAGCGCACAGGATGATGATACATGAACATATAGAGAGATAATACAATATACAAGAGAGCACAGAGTATATATGGCGGAAAGCAATAGCCCCTTGAAAAAGGAGACAAGGAGCCCAGAATAACGGCCCCAGGGGCAGGGCCAAAAGAACATTAGAGGTACACTCCCATCTTTGCCCTCGCCTCCAGTCAATTGAAACACTGCAGCAACAGCATGCAATCACGCATTTACAGATGCTGTAAATGGCGTCCGTCATCCCATATATTGAGATTAGTTAAACAAAAAAAGTCACTAAAAAGTTATTTGCACAATATATTTCTCTTTGAATGAGAAACTTAATACTTTTTTTGTCCATATAGATAATATTTCAATTAAATCTTCCTCATTGTATGACATTAGCCACTGAATCTCTCACTTTCTCAAAATCCTCCGTGCTACAGTTCTTTATACTAAATAAACCTATGTAATGTTTTTTTCACATTAAAATGAGCAACATATTTATCAAAAATATGTAGACGGAGGAGTTGTATCCTAAATTAAAGTTCTCAAGGTATGTTGCCTAATTGCCGATTGCTGTTGATCAGATTAGGTCTCCTTGTAAGAGGAAAAGGTGAACAATTCAATAAAAGCACTTTATTATATAGTGCTAGCTGTGCAAACATCTCTTCTGTTATGAAAAGAACAAAATCATTTAGGGTGCTTTTCTACATACATTTAGCAAACTTAGTAACGTTTTGTAACACTTTGGGAACTACTTTGGTGGCGTTCAAAAGGTCACCTCATAACGCCAACATTTTTCAGTAATCTTTCTAGCGTGTGCAACCTGTGCACAATAATTCAATCATGCAGGTGCCATACGTGCACAAACAAAAAAAGTGAAGTTCACCAAAAACATGTCATTACAGCCCCAGGCCGTGGCTGGTATTATAAAAATGCTTCCTTCACCTACCAGCCAGGGCCTTGGTCAGAGAAAAAATAAAAATGGTGCCCAAAAGTGTAAAAGTGAGTAAAAGGTGTAAAAGTGAGTGCCCAAGAGGACCAAACCTGGGGGCTATGAAAAAGACACCTCAGGCTTTTTTACATCCTCCGCCTTTACACTGAGGATAAGCTTCCCACCGCTAACAGTTAGTCCCTCCATCTTAACCAAAAGGCAGAGAAGGAATCCAGTACTTGTTTACCAGCAAAAGCTTACACTGAGAAAACATCTACGCCAGCTCATATTTCATTTAAGGATATGCACGATTGCTAAACTATATGTATTGCATAATGCATTATTTACCTAATTCAGTTTGAGTCACATTAGCCTCTTTGACTCTGCGTTAAGGATTATTTTATTATTAAGATTAGAATCTAGAAGCATAAATCTATCTGAATTGGATTTGCACAGTAAATGATAGTAACTGGATTTATTCCTAAAATTATTCACATGATTGAATGTGGAGGCTAGTGCATGAATCATTTAAAAAAATAGAATCCTGGTTTCAAAAAATGAAGAAAAAAATATACACAAATTAGCATATGTATAGATGTAATTCCAGTGTCGGAAAAGTTTAAAAAACTGTCAGGCCCTACTACGAATTCATGCTCATATCCTCATTGTACAGCTCTACGGAATTTGATAGCGCTATATAAAACACATAATAAATAATAATAATCAATAATCAATAATAATAATATATAGCAGATACACTATAGTATACCTGTTTAATATGGAAGACGTTTGCATGATTGCACAATCCAGTATTGTAGGATTTTATGATTTATCAAATTTTTCATTTTTGCTATAATAGTTCTTTTGCGCTTGTCATTTTGTAGATATCACAAAGTAACCTGAGTAAATGTTAGATGATAATTTACCTCAAACTGAATCCTCTGCATATCCGAATTTAGTCTTCGGTTACCATCCAGATTTATCCATCCTCTTGTGACCGATTGACAGACAATTAGTAGCAGAAGAAACAACCAAAAGCTCATTGACTTCATTGCAACTGGTCTGCGGATTACAAAAATAAATACATTAATACAACTGCATGGCTTCATAATATTAGAAATATCTGGCCTTGTTAAAGATATACAATAATAATAAAAAATATAACTATGTTTGCCCTGAATTGCATGTTTCATATCACTTCAACTGTGAACTAACAGAATACATAGATGTAATACGTGTGTTACACTTTCACTCTCCCAACAAACTCTGAATCTCATGCTCTCGCATCTTCTTTACTTTCTATCTTCTCCCTTCTCTTCTTTCCTCAATCTGCAATCTTCACCTGCATCTGAGCTGACATAACTTGGCAGGAACGTCCACCTAAAGGTAATTTATTGAGTTGTGTCTTTGGAGGATTGGGGAAAGGATGTCACCAGACGTGCTCCCATATTGGCCTCAGTTCACATTAAGGCAAAATGACAGCACTTTCTGTGACTTGGGTGGAATTGGGTGGCAGAAGTGGTCTGCAGACACGGTAGGGAAACATTTTGAGAGTGTGAGAGAGAGGGTGAACAAGAATGAGAGAGTGAGTGAGCGAGAAAGTGAATGAGAGGGAATGTGAGCTGTGGGCAATGAATTACATTCCCGATTAATGATGCCCCCGAATTTTAAGCCAACCCAAATGGTCACGGAAAGAAATTTGTTGCCATAAAACGAATGGGACAAAAATCAAGTTGTGCCTTTGTGCAACCTATTGTGTTACAGTAACTATGTGGGAAAATCTAGTTTTAAAAACAGACATTGGCCAAATATTAAGGATATAGCACAATGATCACAGAAAATAAATTAAACTGACAAACCAATGGCAGTTAATGCCTTTAAGCTGCAGTTATAGGCAAAGCAAGTATTCCCTTCTCCCATTCATCATACTGTAGCTGGGTAATATTCCTCCTGGTGCCTCATTTGTTTATTTATCTGCTTATGCTGGCTTTTTTAAATTAACTATAACATCTGGTTTGGGGACAAATACTTCTACATATCTGAATTCCGAGTACAAAGGTTTTATAACTTTAGAACCTGTGTACTGCAGAAACAGCGGCAATAAATAACATTTGCTCCTAAGTAGCATTGCAGAACATTTTATTCTGTAGATGTATTTTTGCTTTTATATATGTACAATATACCATTTAATCAAAGGTCAGATGCACACAGTTACAAACATTTTTTTTTTTTAAATTCGCTATTTTAGTAACTATTACAATTAGAATTTCATTTGATTGATTTTTCATGCCTGCTTCTAACTTTTTGTGTTAGTTTTATTATTTTAAAATGTACCCCTTAAAATAAGTTAGCGGTATTTGATACAATTTATGTAATATTAAATACCTTGGTGATGTTACAAAACACATATGCATTAACTGAATACTCATTTCCGATTATTGTGTTTTTAGCTACTTTTGAAATCATCAAATAGTGTCTTGGTGTGGGATGATGTGTTTGCAAGAGCCATACAGTGAAATAAGCCTCATCCAGGGTACCATTCACTAATATCATTGTGAAATTAATATTAAAGAGTCAAAACATAGTACATAAATTACTTTACTTGTTCTACACAAGCATTATTTTTTATTATTCTGCATTATTTACTGTTTTTTCTAAACAAAAAAAAACAAAAACAAACCTTGAGAAGTAAACAAATGGACAATTTAAAGTTACTAATTTCCCAGCATTTGCAATGCCACGTTTTAACACTAAAGCTGAATTGAATAGTAAAAATAGTGGAAACAAAGCATTTTAGCCAATGAAGTTAAAATGTTATCCCTACAAGCTACATTTCAGAATTTACAATGCAGAGACATCTAGAGGAAAATTTTAGCAAGCAGTCTAATAAGAAGGGCATTCAGCATCAACTCTGCACATTTCTACTGATTCTAGAGAATTTTAAAGATATTTTTGACATAAATATTTCTACTCAGAATTACATTTATAATGGTTTTAAAGATTTTTTTAAGGGTTTTGTTATAGGCCATTTAGAATTTAATTGCAAACAAGGGGTGTTGCATTTTAAATTAGTGGAACTGTCTACTAATTAGTGAAATACCAAATGGATTACAAGCAATTCATTTGTTTAAACTAATTCAAATTCATTTTAGTGCCTGATTTGATTTGGGAAATCAATGAACATTTCACATTTGCAAATGTTTTGTCATTGAATTATAAATGTTCAAACACTACGCCATGGACCCGACAAGTCAATTAAATTCATAGCCAACGTTGTAACACAGGGCTGATTTCCAGAAGGGTCCTACCGGCCAATTTTAGGTACAACATTGCAAGAGTGGCATTGTAAGTAATCAGGATATTTTGCAGGAGAGTTGTGGTTGTAACCCCTAACCTCGCTATTCATTATGGATAGCCAACACTTTGGCATGTTTCATGTTTCATCAGCAAGAAGGGCTGAACTGATCCTGTAAAATGCATTGTTTAATGTGTGAGTAGTCTTAGAAGTAATTTTAATAAACATCATCCAGGGCCAGTCAAGCTCTTCCTTCTCAGAGGTTCATTGGGGTTGGATCTGATATACAGTGAAGTCAAGGAGCTGAAACACAGTTCTCCTGCAGACGCTCCTTTTAGTAAATAGACCCCAAATATCTCTGAAATGTTCATAATGATCTGAGCATTCATCAGATCTTACTGTGCATGACTGAAGAAGAGGGGAACATAAGCCCCCCAACATGCCAAGACTGTACTTGGGGGGGGGGGCAATTTTATCAACATTTTAAAAGTACAAAATATTAATTTGCCAAGGTATGCCACAGAGCAAAGTGACCATTGTATCATATAGGTACTTTTTCACCTATCATTTCCAGACTTTTATTTATGAACCCTAAGTTTGATGCAGGTTTACCTCTATGGCACTTTTGAAACAGGTCAGACAAAAGACAGAAATCAAAACATTAAACACTCACTTAAAAAAAAGAAAAAAAAAAACAAACAAAAAAAAAAAAAAAACAGTTACATATTATATACGTCATTTTTTTGGTGCTGTGATATTATATCAAACAGAATGTTAACGAGAAAGTTTGATAGACCATGTGACATATGTACAGGCTGAAACCATAATGACATGTATTCAGTTGTAGAAATATTTTTTTTGGAGAAAAAGAATAGGATATAGCAAAAGACATTACTCTTCTAAATAACGTTTTCTGCAGTATGTCTTCCACGCATTCATACCGTATGAACGATTACTATTCACAAACCTGTAGAGAATTCAATATGAGTGATTAATTGGATTGGAAAACCTAGTAGTCTCTGAATCAGGGTTTTCTTTGTAGATAGTGCTCAATGTCACAGATATTTAAGCTGGTGTGAAGGCTACAAGCCACTGATATGTGCTGTCAGGTATCAGTATATATAATATACATACTTAATAGACAGAAGTTATTATGTATTTTTTATATAGTATTACATAGTATTCATAGAACAAGATCAGCTTCTATGACCTCAGGTATCTTCACTACATCTGAAGAAGGGACCTCTGAAATCCTAAGACTCTACATCTTTCCTGATTATTGTCCATAGAATAAAACTAACATGTATGTTTGTTTGTAAACATTTGTTAACTGCTTAAAGACTTTATTATGTAACATTTTTCCTTTTTCATTCCCTTAACCTCTAGAGGTTTCTTATAAACCACAGCTCCTGACCTGAGGTTTCAAGTATGACTCTAAGGGCAAATGAACAGTTATATCATCTGCTTTTGTTTAATAAACGCTAGATTTGCATGTAGAGTACCGATCACACTGCCAAGCTTCTTTAGATCTGCTTTATTTTACAGTTGGCACGAATTAGGAGACGATTAGCTCCATTGATTTACTGTTAGTTTGCATTCAAACTTGGAAGCAGGAAGAGAGAAGGGGGCAAACACACACACATGCTACTGGAATTGTGATTGCGTTTGAAAACAATACAAATGATGAGGATCGGTAGATTTCGCTCTTTCTATGTATCACCGAGCGTAAACCACTGTAATCCAGGCTAAAAGCAGCCAGGACATGCATGCCACACACCAGCAGTCACACACGGCTCGAAACAGCACGCTGCGGAGCCTTTGATTTGGCTCCGGAGCGAGACAGCTGGACATCCAATTCATTAAACGTGGAGTCCTAATGAAGAAGCCCTGTAAGCATCTAATTGCCTTCACATCAGCTGCACTACACTGAACCCGCACGCCTCGTGTTTCCTCATTTTCTTTTCCCCATCATCATTATTATTATTATTATTGACCAATATTTCTTATTCCTAAATGCATTTTACCTTGTAGTCAGCGCACGTTTCTTTTTCCAAGTACCTGAAATAAACTGGCAACCCCCAAAAGATGTATAGCTCATTGTAAATACGCGGGAAATGCACTTACCTGTGTTATGCCGGTGCCAACGGTGGACCGATGCAATTATGCAAAAACCACACAGAGGAATAAATATTCAATTTCTTTTCAAATATATTCCTTTTTTTTCTCTCTCTCTCTCTCTCTCTCTCTCTTAAAAACAGTTTTGTTTTAGTAGATTCGGAGCGTACGAAGAAACCGTCTCAGTCGCAATCCAAAGCATCAGGGCAATAACTGCCGGCTGCCGTTGCCTGCCCTATTTCTGCTGTCAGGATCAGCGCTGTGCGACGTCACTGCACAATTTGCATATTCCACCCAATAGCAGACACCTGAGCGCTGGATGCGGATAATGTGAGTGGAAAGAGGCAGCCTGGGCTCTAAGCGAGTAGTGGGAGTTCCTATTTGCCTTTTAACCCGTTTGACAGCAAGGGGGATGGGGGGGGTAAGCAAAGCAAAGCACAGCTGCTCCCTTCTCTGCTCACTGAAACCCTGTGGAAGGCTGGCTAGTCATTTTGTGATGTCAGTTATTAATAATACTTTTTTTTTTCTTTTCTTGGTGTACTAGGGTGGAAATAACCATCAGAAAAAAAGGTATGCTTTATATGTGACGTGAAATGGTCCTTAGGGTGACCTGAACACAGATATGATGTAGGTCATGTATGTTAACAGTCTGACTTCAGTTGGGAGAAGTAACCTTTTGGGGCAATGTCGGATAGTAACCCTTTAATCCTGGTGCCAGTTGCAGAAGGACATACCTGTAGATCTCTCTGATCATTGTCCATTCATTCCCAGTAGGTTGATGTGCAGCACTGGTGCAATGATACAACTCTGGGTGCCACTGAAGGAAGCTAAACACAATCACTGTTATCTGGGCAGCAGGTTGTGTGTCATGTACAGAGAGAGAATGGGGTAGAACAAGTCCTCATTCTATGTAGGTAAATATGAAGAAAATATGCAATGATACATATCAATTATCTCTGTAAATTGTCTTTATAAGCTCCCCTGTCAGAAAATCTGCCAATTAACCTGGATTTCCGTATTATTTCCAGCCTGTTTCCCCCAATTTTGCATAACATTATATTTACTATGGGGGATAGTGAAGATATTTGACGATTTCACATGACAATAAGACTAACATATGTTAAAATAAACTGGTGCAAAAGGAGGAGATTTTACAGTCTGTTGCAATCTAAATGTATACTATTTAAATGTACTTTGTGATATAACGGACGTGTGGGTCATATATATATATATATGTGTGTGCACTAACACAGTCCTTACGCTATAAAGAGACTTGAAATGGATTTTAGCAGAAAAGCTTGTCCTTCTCCCAGCAGTTGCCAAGAGGGTTAATTTATAATGCACCTGGGCTGAAAATTGTGCACTCAATTCTTTCCCCTTTGCTGCCAGAGGGTCAAAAACACATTACAATGCGGTGTGTAGCTGGGCCCCTTTTACAATAAAGAGGCTGGATTCAGATGGTTTCCTTAGGGGTCTTTGATTCAGACCTTCTGTGATCTTCCTTTGTATAGCACTTCTTTCATCTTCGCTACTTTTGTAACCAGTGATGCTAGTCTTCATTATGACTGCTATATTAAAATGTTTTTTTCTTCATACCTGCACAGTTTTCGTTTCCCTTAAGAGAAATCTAAGTACCTAATGTGTACTAAATGAAAGGCTGTTATTGAATGGGAAACAATATCTCCTAGAAATAACCATTTTGAAATGTGTACATGAATTGCTGATACATTTTTTATTTTATTTTAATTAAGGTAAACCAATAGTTTTTCTTCTAAGCAGCTTTTATGATGTCAATAGTCTTTAATTGATGTGTCATGAGCAACAGTAGTCCACGGAATTATGTAAAATACATACTAATGTGCAATGCAAATTAAGCGTTAAATAGCCTATAATTGTTTACATTGCTGCTCCCTTTATCAAGAGGATAACAGGTGTTGGGGTGGCATGTTTTGGGGGTTTTTTGTTTGTACTTTTTAGGTTTTGCTTTTTTGTCAGGTCAGGGATGAAAAAGCATGGGATTAGGTCTGCTCCCAACAAGCTTTCAGACATTTAAAGTCAAACCGAGTGGGGTAGGATTAGAATATATGCCCCACCAAAGGCATTAAATATTGATGTTAAATATTTTGCAAGTTGAACACACATGCCCTCACCTGAAACTTGCACAATAGAACGTTGCTTTCCCTTGCAAACAACTAACAAATTAGTGAATAATTGAATCGTTTTTCAAACATGTGCTTGTCTGGTCAGTTGAGTTAACACTTAACTGATCACTCGACTTCTTAGTAAATAGAACTAAGAGGGTATTTTTTGCAAGTCCTTCAACAGCTTTATCCTTACGCTGCTGTAGGTGACAACCAGGGGAATAGGAGTGTTTTCCTCCTCCTCCTTATATTAGAGGAGAGCAGTCCTGGGTTTCTTCAAGTTCTCTGTCAGTCTGATAAATCTTTTTTAAAGTATTGACACAGATAGTAAAATCCAATACACCAGCTCTAATCCCATTTAACAAATAGAATGTCACCCCACCTTAGTCTGGGTGCTAAAGCACCAATAGACCTTGTCTCAGGTCCAAATAGAAGTCTTCAAAGCAATAAAGCGCCAGCTGTTGCCAGATGAATAGAGGGGGGTGCCCAGGTTAAAATATAACCAAGTTTATTAATGTCCATAGACCAAGTAAAATCCAACAAGAGACTGACGAGGGACCTGGTGTTTGTGTGCTGATTGTCTGTTCCTCATTGCTTTTTGCTTACACTATCTTGTTATGTGATATAGGTTTGCCCTAAACTAAGTGTCTGTGACATGTTGGAGAATGTGTCTTAAAGTATTTTTAATGTAATTGATTCTTCATTGATGAGGCTGATTGATAAAGTTTCCTTGCACACTGAATTATGCATTTTATGTGGCCTGCTCAGCCCTTAATGCTTGAGGAATGTGCCAGTGTTGGCCCTTCATAATGGATACTGTGACAAACCCTGTAGCATTAGGGCCATACATGTCACATTTAGGGGTCATAAGCACTGTCCTCTAGGGCAGTCAGAGTCGGGAACACCAGCTTGTTGCAAAACAGTGCTTTATGTTAATGCAAACCCCAATACCAAATCATAAAAAGAAACACCTAGCTCCCACTTTAACTGTACGGCACTGACCCAGACTGAATAGCCTAATCACCCACTAACTTGACCTCCCAGCCAGACCCAGCTACGCCAGGCTCTGGAAAACCTCCCCCAGACAGCACACAAAATGTCTAGGCAGGTATTGCCTCACTTGGCTCAGGGATGGTCTTCTTCTTCAGGGCCTCTCCTTGCCCTGGGAGCGCAGGGAACTTCTTCTCCCCCCAACAGTCTCTCTGAGTATCAGGCTCCAGGGGTTTTTAATGCCCAGCACCTGTGCCTGATGCCGGCCTCATAGAAATCCCGGATCGGATCCTGCAGACTTCTAGCCTCCTGGAAAAGCCGGCATGGATTTTCCACAGAAAGGGGGAACGGCACATTGGCCCACCCTGCTTTCCAATTGCTCCACCCCAGGGACTCATATGTATAATCTGCATAGCAGCTGTACCCATATGCCATGCCAATCAAATCCCTGGAGTTCACAGTCTCAGAATACTAAAGCAGGAGAATTAATAATCCTGCAATTTTAATGAATAAACCCCATTAGTTATATGACTTTTCTGTATATTAGCTTTTTATTTGGTTAGGTGGTAAAGAGGGAGTACTAACAATCACTTTCTCTATTCTTACCAGTGTATTTCCAAATATGGGTCATGCAACTACATCTATAGGCTTATTATTGCCCGTGAATTTGTTCTGACCAACCCTAGTTCTACTTTACATAAAATTACTGCATTTGAATTATGTAATTTCTGTATAATTTATTTCAGAGTAGAAAAAGTCATTCAGTGCTATATGACATCGAATATAGAGCAGTATTTGTCTTTCCTAATATATAAAATAAAATAAAGACTCATTTTCCCTCAATGAAATAATGACACATAATGATCATTAAAACTGATGTTCCACCTAACTGTGTGATGTGTGTGTGTTGCCTAAAACATTTAGTGATATATGTTTTAATAGAAATAGCCATCAAATTTTAGTGTCACATTTTGCAAATCAAAACAGTTTTTATGTTCATTAACTGTTTGTTGTGCAAAAAAGAATATGTAATCCCTAATACTTAACTTCCAGTATCAAGGATATGTTAAATGTAAGAGCTTTATCGATATCTGAAGTATTACACTAACATGTTCTAAGTATGTCATTTTAATATCTTTATGTATGTATGTGTGTATATATATATATATTTAAAATAGGAGTTTTAAGTCCTCAACTGGCAGAGATGTAGCCAGAACATTTTCAACAAAATTTACATTCTTTTGGGTTTTTTCGGCAGAAGTCCATCTTTTCATTCGTAGCTGTCTTAAAGTGAATTTTGCATCTTGGGACAACATATGAAGTCTTAAGTCCCAAAAATTCAAGAAAATAACATATTTTCATCCTATTCTATCTTATAAAACGACCAAAATCTATGAGGTTGGTTCAAATAAATGTTTTTTCTTAAGACCACAACATCCCTTGTCTATCTTTTAAATTAATGTGTGTAGATTCAGGAATATTTTTTGTAAATATGTACAGAAAGTGTGTAATTTATTATGTTTTAACTAAAAAGGGTACTAGTGATAAGTTACATGGTCAAAAAATGTCAAAGTGTCAAAATATATTAACAAAAGTATACATTTCCTGAAAGCTTACCTCAAGGGCAATAACACAAGCACAAGTTTATATTTTTTTTATGAATGCTGTGATACATCCGATTTTTAGTACTTTTTAAGTTTTTGTTACACAATAAATACATTGTTGGTTTATATGATTATGGAAAGGATGTCTTCAATATATATGGCATATCAATCTCCGAGTAACATAAAATTACAAGTGTGTTAGATTACATAATCACAAGATGACCCAAAAGCAGTTTCAAGCCAGGACATTTTCACAGTTGAACAAAAATAAACATCTTGCGATTTGGGGGGATTTTGAAGATCAATACTGCGTACTGCGCTACCTTGAACAAAACAAAATAATCTCTTATGTCTCATGAGCACATAGATACCGCATATTTAACATGTCCATGAGGGATCTTCAAATCATGAGGGTACAAAAAGGTTTGAAGCTGAGAACTTTGGTTTGATCCAGATAAAGATGCACGATAGCTCTCATGGGAGCAATTGTGGATATGGATATATGTGGATATGGTCTTCCCTGCTTGTATGGCAGCATTTTAAGTGGCTGGAAGTTGCTGATGGTCATAAGGAGGGAGAAAAGTGCAGCTATGTATGAAGCATGTAGCCAACAATCTAAGGGTTAAGACCAACAGACAACAAAAAGCTTAAGTGCATCTGATAGTGACTAGATATTCACTACTGCACACTACACTCTCAGACTCTAGAAATAAGCAGCCACTCCCTGAAGCACCAGATCTGCTGCTAGACTGTCAGTAATATTAAGTATGGGTGCCGTTGGCTGCTGGCCCACTGGGCAATTTCCTGGTTTCCAGATGGCCGGTCCACAAGATGCAAGAGAGCTATAAGAGAGACATCTATAATGTACAGTGAGCACTGCAATAAAATACATACATGTATAAAAGAGAGGGGACAAATATAAAGCATGAAAAAGACACTTTGTGATGGGGAAAACCTTTGACAGAGCTAAATGTGTCCTTGGGTGGATAAAGATTTCAAATGGGGTGACAGACCATGATCCCTGCATGCCAGCCAGCTGATCTCACAATAGATTACCAGCATGTACCCACTTTTAGCTTTCTTACTATCGTTGATTAACATGTTAGCGTGGAGCTAATTTAGGTTTGCTGCTCTGTGGGCCAATCGTTATCTAAGGGTTTTGAGTTTACTTTTGGAAACAGTTCAGGTGAGGATCTCTGGAAGCAAAATAGGCTAGAACGTCAGGGACAGAGACCAGACTGCGGCGGATAGGAAGCCAGGGCTAGGATTGCAGAAGGGTAGACAAAGTCAAATGTAGCCTGGTCAAAACCAGAAAGACACTAACAACATGCCAAATCAAGAACAGCAAGCAGGGTCAGGACAAGCAAGGACCCTCCACACTACTGTCAGCCCAGGAGGGTGCCCCCACAGCCACCATGGACCAGATGAGCCTCCCCCCAGGCCAGAAAGGTAGGATGCTGGGATGGAGGCTTTAAAAAAAAATCTGTGGTGCTGTTGACTACTCTACCAATGATGCTCAGCCAGCATCATGGTGGACAACTGTCTGAGAATCATGGAAATTGTAGTTCATAGCTAACATCTGCAGCTTTACGGTTGACTGCACTACCCATGATGCTCAGCCAGGATCATGGAAGCAATATATTTGGCTGAGCCTCATGGGAACTGTAGTTAACAGCAGGTGATGTGGCAGGTGTTAGTTGTGAACAACAACTCCTATGATGCTTAGTCATGGTGGACACCAGGCTGGCTGAGCATCATGGGAATTGTAGTTCACAGCTAACATCTGCTAACTGCATCAGCCAGCATCATGGAAGTAGCATGCCTTTGTTTAAAATATTTTTTTCCATTTTTTAAATTATTTTTCCCAGTGCAATATGGATACAAATATGGGGATCTCTCTCATACCTTGCGGATGCTAGCTCCCTATAACATTTTTATTTATTTATTTAATATATCTTAATTAATTTCATTTTCTGGAAGGAAATGTTTCTCCCTCTCCTTCCTATGATCTCTCCTGTGCTCAATAGCTCTGCATTGTTAATCAAAATATGTGTAATCAACCATTAGAGGGAGCCATCAGTTACTGTCCTCCAGTGACCTTCAGGTGGGAGTTAACGGGAAGCAAGCAATGCTGGTTTTTCCTGACAGGGGAGAGCCCAGACTGCCATTAGACATCTGATCTCCCATGCCCAACCACTGCAATAAAGTCATGATGTATTCTCTGAAAACTCACCTTTTTTGAGAAACGTACAATCTTTTCTTCCTAACACTCAGCCAGTATCCTAATCAAGCCATCTGAACGACCAAGAACCTCTACAGATCAACTCATCCCTATTCAAACGGTCTTCTCCTACTCCTCAACCACAGACTAGATTATAAGCTTGCAAGAGTAGGGCCCTCTTCTCCTTTTGTACCAGTTTGTTATTGTGTGTGATTTGAAATTGTTTTACTGACTGTTGTAACAGAGCTACGGAATCAGCTGGTGATATATAAATAAATGAAATGTAATGATCTGGAGGTACCTGTACATCCATAGGGGCATCATGGGGTTAACGGAAAAATAAATAAAATAAAAACACTAACAGTTAACTAACATTACATAGCTTAATATTTGAATGCACAATTAAAGTAGTGGTGCCTAGTGCTGGGAATACAGTTTGTAAAGCCATGTTTAGTGCTGATTTTGTTTTATGTTTAGTAGTTTATGTAGGGCTGGGTTTGACTAGATGTAATTTATCTTAAAAAACAATTAGTTGCCAACATTAAAAACTTAATTTTTAAAAGAGATGGGCTATATGTGTCTTTT
This sequence comes from Spea multiplicata, assembly GCA_009364415.1. Taxonomy (NCBI): domain Eukaryota; kingdom Metazoa; phylum Chordata; class Amphibia; order Anura; family Pelobatidae; genus Spea; species Spea multiplicata. The sequence goes on from VKOC01016445.1 coordinate 34,431, forward strand.
ATATTGTCTTGCTGCACAAGGTATTGTATTTGTTGTTGTCACTGTTTACTCCATGGCAAAATGGTATTTGCTGCTTGAACTGTAAGAATCCAGCCATTATACACCCCCTACTGACGTTGCACCCTTGCCAAAGCCATACCCAGGCCACTGTATCATAATTCAAAATGTGGCCATCCTAGTTGGTGCCTCTTGAGATTTTACACACAGCAGCAATGTTCTGGAAGAAGTAACCAGAAAAAAACCCAGTAAATTAGTGTTTTTAAAAAAAAATGGGAAAACGCGTATTAGATTGTTATGTAAAAAAAAAAAAAAAGCAGGGAAATTAATTATTGGGTGAAAGCGACATATTGAAAGAAACTTTGTTATTGGCTTAGTTCCTGTTCCTGTAAACATCAGTTATAAATTAGCCTGTAAATATATCACATGAAAATAGAACAGCATGAATTATAAAAACCATAAACTCGTGATGTATTGTGGATGTTCTTATTTTGTAGCAAGAAAGGGCGATCTCAATATAGCTTGGAGCAAAGAAAGGAGCAGGGGATGTGAGATTTAAATACATAAAGGTATTTAACAAAGTATAAGATGGAAGGTTTGTACAGAGGAGAAATGTTACAACAAGCGGCCACAGTATAAAACTAGAGGGTTAGAGGCTTAAAAGTAATGTAAAGAAGTTTAAGAAGCTTAAACATACATGAAGTAGACATGAAGATATCCTCAAACTATGACAAGACCAAGGGCTGATTAAGGTTTGAGTTTTCATATCAGATAAAACTGGTTAATAGTTCTTATGTGCCAACAAATTCTGTTTCTATGTAACCCTCCAAAACTGTTCCCACAATTTAATGTTATGTCTATGGATGGTCTGTGCAGACAAAATTGATGCTCTAATATTAACATGTTAATAATGAAATGTCATTTGCATTTGAAATGAATGGATACCGTGTTTTATCATGTATTATTTTAATTTGTTAATAATATAGAAAAAGTTAAGCTGATTATTGCAGCATGAACAAGGAAACATGAACAAGGAAATACAATAGTACGGAACAAAAGTATACAAACAGCCGACATAATAACTTTCGTCTTCATCCTTTTTTATAATGCTAGTGTCTGGTTTTTGGAAGTAAAATTTCATAACTTTTTCTTAAAGTTAAACTGCAAACTAAAAACTATAATATATAGAATAAATGAGAAGGAGAAGCTCGGCGAATAAATTTGCTTGCCAGTTATAAACGGATAATCAATTTATAGCTTTCAGATATGCGCTTTTAAGAATAAGAATAAAGGACTTTTATTGTCTGACTTGTTATTCACAATAAGAATTTTAGCAGTGCTGTAAATGTACTGAATTACCAGCTACATTTTCCCATTTTTTAGTTACTAGAACTCACATTCAAAGGGGTGAAAAATGCAATACAGCAAGAAATGTAATAACACTCGCTTTAAAAAATGTTTGGATCCTTTCCCAGAAAAAGATAACTCAAAATATCATGTTTCATTAACTGTGGTAATTCAAAATTGGTCCTGAAAAGGCTATCTTTACATATAATGTGTAAGAAAGCATTTTGTTTACTATTTAATATTACTATGTGTGGTACAAAGCAGTTATGGTGGCATAAGTTGTTCCCTTTCTCATTTTAGTCTGGTGGCTCCAGCTCACTGGACCCCTTCTTCCCTGTGTCCGTTTAAAATCGTTTTGAAACTATTTTGAACCGGTGTAGGCAGACAGGAATGTACCCAGGGTGATACCGAGGCTGCATGCACAGGGTGCGCGAGCAGCCAGAGGGAGAGCTACAGGAGCGGTGAGAGGTAAGCGAGGGGTGGGAGGTGAGATGTATTGTATGTATGTATATATACATATATATATACTGTATATTTGTGTGTGTATGTGAGCAGGGATGTATACTTGTGTGTGTGTGAGCATGGATCTGCATATGTGTGTTTGATCATGGGTGTGTACTTGTATGTGTGAGCATGGATGTATACTTGTGTGTGTGTTTGAGCACACGTGTGTAATTGTGTGTGTGTGATAATGGATGTGTACTTGTGTGTGTTTGTGTAAGCATGGATATGTAATTGTGTATGTGCATGGATGCGTAATTGTGTAAATGGGGAGAGATGGAATGTGTGTTGGTGAGTATGAGTAAGTGTATTTACGTATGTTGTATGTTGGAAGGGGGGGGGCAAGGGGCAAAGAAGGCACAGACCAGTGTGTGGGGTAATGATGACACAGACCAGCTGTTGAAGTTGGAGGGCCCGGGACATTATTTTTAGTTTCAGGTTACGCCCTTGCTCCAACTGATACATTGTGAAAAATAAGAAAACCCTTTAAGTATTTCCCTATCACCAAGGGGAAAACCATTCTACCAACTACATGAGATTCATTAAGGTGTATTCACTGAAAAGAATGTCTCTAGGAAAGATGCAGGGGCGTAACTAGAAGCCTCAAGGCCCTATTGTTAGAATCTGTTAAGGACCCCCCTTCTCACTATCTACCCTCTCCCTACCCCCCTTCTCACAATTTACCCTCTCCCTACCCCGTTCTCACTATCTATCCTCTCCCTACCCCCCATTCTCACCCAATATTATGCAAACATAATATTACACACAATGTTAGTGTTACACATTTTACCCTGGGCCTGAGAAGGTGTATGTGTTTGGTGTACAGGGTACAAGGTGTATGTGATGGTGTGTATACATATACATAGGCATCCGCTTTATAGTGTGTCCCTGAATGGCAAAAATAAAATGTGCGCACCCTAGTGTCACCATTGATACCCAACCCACCTAAAGGTGATACAATTCCTAATATACATGTTGTGCTGCCAATGTATCTACCGCATACCAAGGATGTATGGTAGTGTTGGGGGGAACTTGGTGATATAATCGTCACTATAACTAGGCGGAGCTAAATTATACTAAATCTATGTATTGGGTACAGTGGGTGGAGCTTTGGGCAGCGGGTGTGGTAAATTTTCAAGTAATTGGTAGCTATGCTGCAAAGGGCTCCTGGATTATTGGTAACTATGAAATAACACTTTGAGTAAACTTAAAGGTATAGTTTCAATGTCAAATAAAGTGTCAGTTTCAAGATACATTTATGTGTTCTTTGTCTCATGATGTTCACTAGGAAGAGCTAATGCAAAAATTTGAGTCTTTTAACAAACCATCTAACTACAATGGATTCACACTATCATGGAATTAATATATAAGTAATGTTGGCAGTACAATGCATACAGACACTAAAATGCCAAGGATCATTTTCTACTGACAGCCTGGGAAATGAGCCGGAGACAGCAGTGGGATGGCTATCCCAGTTCTCAGAACATTAAACATAGCAGTTCTAACATGAACAGGGAGCTGCGTTAAACAGTTATTCAGCAGCTTGTAGCATCTGGCAAGGTTCCCAAGGCCAAATTTATTAGCAGACAATTTATTATAATAATGTAATATAGATCAAGCTACTGAAATATGTTTCTTTGACATGCATCATGCAACTGAGGCTCTGTTCTGACAGATTAAAAAAATGGCACGCTCATTCTTGTCACACTACAATAATTTGTATTTAAAGAAAAATGTTCATGGAATATGTGTAAAATGTAGATTTTATTATAATTTATACTCACAATATACAAATTACAAATGATTCATTTTACAATTGTGCACAATTAGAGATTATTGACGTCTATTATTTGTAGATCAGATTTATTTGTATGCTTTTACTTTTCCACGCTATAGGCATATCCTACAAGATGCTGACTTGGCAGATAATGACATCCTCTGAGGGCTCCCAGAGCTGCACCAAAGAAACTGTCCTGTCTGGGCAGTGGACACTCAGCAGGAACATATAACATGCAGGGGCGTTTCTGACACAAATAAAACTATAGCAATCACACTCCTATCATGCTAAGTCAGCCAGTACATGCTGGAATCTTGGGTTTCCTGGGCATGATAGGATTGCGATTGCTGTTAATCATAACTACCTCAGTATATAATGATAACAGTAATCCTATACCACCCTCAATGTTTGCCTCAGTATATAACGATAACAGTTATGCTGTACCACCATCAATGTTTGCTTCAGTATATGATAGTTATGCTGTACCACCATCAATGTTTGCCTCAGTGTATAATGATAGCAGTTATGCTGTACCACCATCAATGTTTGCCTCAGTTTGCCTCATATAATGATAACAGTTATGCTGTAGCACCGTCAATGTTTGCTTCAGTAATAGTAATGATAGTTATGCTGAAGCCAACGCGTGCAATGTTTGCCGCTCAGTATAGTAACATGATAGCTAGTTATGCTGTACCCCCGTCAATGTCTGCCTCAGTATATAATGATAACAGTTATACTGTACCCTTGTCTATGCAGTTTTAAAGTGTGTGTGTGTGTGGGGGTGTCACATACAGGATCCACCCCAAGTGCCAAATACTCTAGGTACGCCCTTGCCTGTAACTGAGTGTGTATGAATGAAAGAGAGTTTATGTGCATATGTAGAAGCAGATTGGTTGGGCTTGATATAGAGTGGTTGGGGGCACTTGGCTGTACTTGCCTCTCAAGCCAAAATGTGCCAGCTCTCCCCAGCTTTATGTCAAATCTGGTAATCCTGCCAAGTAAATCTTTACCCTGGGAAATATAGGTGTTTTTTAACAACTGTGGCAGGGGCAGATTCGGGGTGACTCTTACGCTTACACACATCCAGACATACAAATGTCCAGACACACACACACAGGTACTCAACACTAACACACATATACACACTAATACACACACCCACACAAACACTAATAAACTCAGATACTCACACTAATGCAACTAGACATCCTAACGCAACAATAACACACAATAACACATGCACACGCAGACACTGACAATAACATGCCTAGATACTCATACTAGCACACATATTGAAACAATAAGACACGTTAATATTACAACCAGACATGCTAAAACACATGCACACAGACACTCACACACCCAGACACTTGCAGTAACACAACCAGACACTCAACACTAACACACATGTAAACTCATGCACACTCAAACACACTAACATAATCTGACAACACAATACCACACACATCCAGACACTAACACTAGCATAACTATGCCTTCCACACTTTGACAAACTAATACACATACAACCAGACACTCACTCACTTGCCCAGACACACTAACACACACATCCAGACATTAAAACAATCAGACACCCACACTAACACATCTTTGGAACTTGAAGATTTTGTGTTCACTTCAAAAGCTTGTTTTATAGTCTGGTTTACATTGTAGCAGAGTGTCATTTCTGCAGTGTTGTCACATGAAGAGTACTCACTTTTGTGAGATACTGTATATATATATATATATATATAATATATATATATATATATATATGGATATATACACATTCACTGGCCACTTTATTAGGTACACCTTGCTAGTACCATGTTGTAACCCCCTTTGCATTCAGAACTGCCTTAATTCTTCGTGGTACACTTTCTACAAGGTGTTGGAAACATTCCTCAGAGATTTGGGCCCATATGGACATGATGGCATCACGCAGTTGCTGCAGATTTGTCGGCTGCACATCCACGATGCGAAACTCGCCATCCACCACATCCCAAAGGTGCAATAATGGATTAAGATCTGGTGACCAAGAAAACAGTTTGAGATGATGTGAGCTGTGTGACATGGTGCATTAACCCACTGGGAGTAGCCATCGTGCTCAATTGGTACTAAGAGGCCCAAAGTGTACCAAGAAAATATCCCCCACACCATTACACCACCATCACCCTGAACCTTTGATAGAAGACAGGATGGATCCATGCTTTCATGTTGTTTACACCAAAGCCAGACCCGGTCATGTGAATGTCTCAGCTGGAATCGAGACTCGTCAGACCAGGCAACGTTCTACCAGTTTTACATTGTGCAATTTTGGTGAGCCTGTGTGAATTGTAGTTTCAGTTTCCTGTTCTTAGCTGACAGGAGTGGCACCCGGAGTGGTTCAAGGTTTGACGTGTTGTGCGTTCAGGGATGGTTTTCTGCATACCTTGGTTGTAACGAGTGGTTATTTGAGTTACTGTTGTATTTCTGTCATCATGGACCAGTCTGCCCATTCACAATACTATATGGCCTTATATTGCTTCGTCTGCAAATACACCAGAGATCCCCATGTTTGGTGAGTGCTCTCTAATTTCTTATGGCGATATTGTTCACCAAGTAGCTGAATCAGTGGAACAGCATTGCATTTTGAACCCAATGAGACTTTCATGCAATTTAAAGCCTTCTCTGGACACCATTCATTAGGCATTTTAATGGCAGCTGGGGCTGCTCAACTCTAAGGTGTGGTCAGAACCTGCAAATACACAAATGAAATATACAGAAAGCAGAGCACAAAACCTAAAAAGCATAAAAGGCATAGATATCCAGATTTCCAGATTACTGCTAAAATAATAATGACCAATAAGTACACAAAGCAAGGCAAAAATGCAGTGTATACCCAATGAAGTGCATATCTATCTAAGGCATACATATTGGGGATTCTGGTAGCTGTATAGTGTCTTCACAGGTCAATCATGCTAGGCTTTAAATGTATTTTCATTTACAGTGTGAAAAAGAATGTGGGAGGCATCAGAAAATATGTTTGCCTGGGGTGCCACTTGGCCTAAAACTGGCCCTCTGGGTAAAGATAGAAAAGTGGGAGAAAATTGAGTCCTGCATTGTTTGGAAAGGTTAAGATAGAGGAGGCAGGGTCCTGTCCCACAGCCACATGGAGACAGACAGCATATCACAAAAAGGGCGGAAGATGTAAGAGTGGCAGGAGTCCTTGAAACCTTTCTAGGAGTCCACAGTAACAGAAGCAGAATGTCAACTCACAGAAGAGATATTGTATATAGTTATAAAGAAGGAGAACCCACAGAAACCCACAGCAGAAAAGCTGAGACACGTCAAAGACACCTACTGGTATTGGCAGTATGTCCAACTAAACACGGTACTAAAATAGCCACTCTCAAATTGCTGTAGCTGCTAACTAAATTGTGCGGATTGCTACAGGAAATTAAAACGGACAATGGTACATTTAATTGCATGAACGTGTGGCTGATGTCATGTTATTTCGTGATCTGAACTAATTTGCTGAAGTATGTTTCCTGTCAGCTTACAAGCAATTTCCCCCCCGGCCCTTGGTCCAGTCTGCCCCTGGAAGCAGGTGTTATATAGCATTGATATCTTTGAAAATTGTATATTAAGTATATTAAACTGATAAAAAGATATGCAGAGTATTTAATTTATGTATATCAGTTATACCATGTATGAATTAGCATTTTAGAAGCTATAGAAAACAGCTTCATTAGCAATAACATTGATGAGAAAAAAAGATTCTTGACTGTTTAACTATGAATGTTAAGGGTTTTTAAATGTAAAATGATCAATGAAGCCCAAGTACTATACACAATAAAAGAACCTTACATAACCATTTTCTCTTACAATATACCTTTGCCTCAAGGGACATAGTTTGCTCACCTATATTGATTACCTGTTGTGGCTTATTCTGTACTTGAAAAGGATTTAGAAAAACACTAGGGCATGGAAATCATATTTACAGCGCTGAAGCTTAAATTGTTTGCTTGATATTGATCCATTCTTTTCATGTATAATAATTATCCAGGGTCTTGCACAGCTTAGAGCTCAAGTACTTTGCATTGTAGGCAAGCCCAGTTTGAAAGTTGGATGGAGATGGAAATGGTAGTAAATGTTAATGAGTTTAAACTTTTTCAGTAACATGATGTAAGTAATACGACTACAATAGTTCTATTGCTTCAGAAAAGGATCAAATTCTTTGTTGTTTAGATCATCTGGGTTTATGCTTGCATGTTCCTTAAGCATATGCTGTAGTGGTTTCTGCTAATGGGGCAGAGGGGACATTGTAAGATGATGTAGATACTTGGAACTGAATTTCAAATGGTGCCTAGGAGTTTATGCAGTGCCATATGATTTTTTAATATTTTTGTTGATGGATTTACTCAAAAAATATACAAAATAGATGATGGCATAAGCTAAGATTTTGGATGCCATAGAATGTGTTACTGTTTTAAAAAGAAGTACAGTCTGGAGCATGAAAAGAAAATTCATACAAGGAAGACCTATAGTCTATCATGTCAGAAACATGGACCGGTCATGGTTGGGTATCCAGTATACAATACTCTGCAGCATATATATATATATATATATATAATATATATATATATATATATATATAGTGACAAACCCTGTAGCATGAGGGCCATAAATCTCACATTTAGGGGTCTTAAGCACAGTCCTCTAGGGCAATGAGTCAGGAATAGCAGCTTGTAGCAAAACAGCCCTTTATTTTTTTAACTGCTCAAACCCCAAAACCAAATCATAAAAAGAAAACCTAGCTCCCAACTGGAGCCCTCTCTAACTAAACTATGCTGGTCTAGACTGACCAGCCTAATTACCCACTAACTCAACCTCCCAGCCAGACCCAGCTAAGCCAGGCTCTGGAAAACCTCCCCCAGACTGCACACAAAAGGTCCAGGCAGGTATTGCCTCACTTGGCTCAGGGATGGTCTTCTTCTTAAGGACCTCTTCTTGCCCTGGGAGCGCAGGGAACTTCCTCTCCCCCCAACAGTCTCTCTGAGTATCAAGCTCCAGGGTTTTTTAATGCCCAGCACCTGTGCCTGATGCCGGCCCCATAGCATTCACGGACCGGATCCTGCAGACCTCTAGCCACTTGGAAAAGCTGGCATGGATTTTCCACAGAACTGGGGATACTGAGCATTGGCCCACCCTACTCTCCAATTGCTCCACCCCAGGGACCCATATCTGCATAGCACCTGTACCCAAATGCCAAACTAAGCATCTCCCTCATATCTGGGACACCTGAAGCCACAATTTAGAGTGTAGTCAGGGCAGCGTGTAGACATCTATGCGATTCGCGTAGGCAACTTCCGCTGCAGCCAGACGGAGGTGCGATTAGCAGCGGGGGTTGTCTGCGTCCATCACGCAGACCTTCCCCGGCTGTCAGAGAGCACAGTTCCCCGCACCGGTAAAGCACAAGCAGAGATACAACGCCCACAGTCCTAGAGAAAGAAACTCTTTGACAGGCAACTGGAAGAAAGCTAACTGTCCTTAAATAGGGCTAGTACCAAAAAAACGCCTTAAAATAATTACTAGACTTGTGCATTCGTCTTCGGGCGAACATGAAAACGAACACGAAGAGTGCGTTTTCGTTCCGAAGACACGCCGAAGAAAAGACAGCGGCGGTAAAACGTAGGCTACTAATTTCCCCGGTCCCTTCCCCATATAACTTACCTTATCTTCGTGGCATCGCAGTAGTTCACGGAAGCGGAAATCCGTAGGTTCGCCGTCAGGGGTTACAAGGCAGTGCGAATGAGCCTATTATACAGGGACCTCCTCTGGCATCAACCAATTGGGAGCAGAAAATCCGTAGGTTAAAGGGCCGTGCAAGCGACCAATAGGCTCACTTGCACGGCTCCTTAACCCCTTAAGGTGCAACAAGTTACAGCACCAGGAGCCTAAAAGTCTGTACGAGCGACCAACAGAGTTGCTCGTACAGACTTTAAAAATCCTAATGGAGAAACTTGTCCGGCAGATACCACTGGTCTCCCTGTTCTATCAGTTAAATGATAGAACAGGGAGACCAATGGGATCTGCTGGATAAGTTAAGGCACCAGGAGTTTAAAAGTCTGTACGAGCGACCCTATTGGTGGCCAGCAGGGGGCTCGTCTGCCATCAACCATTGGCAGATGAGCCCCCTGCTCACGACCAATAGAGTTGCTCATACAGACATTTAAACTCCTGGCGCCAGAGCCACCAAAGAAAAACCGAACACAAACAATGTCCACCCGAAGAGAATATTCACCCGAAGAGAAGACAGGAACAGGCGAATATTCGCGGAATACGAAGATTTTTTTTTTCCCGAACACGAACACGAAGAGCCCCCTGGTGCCCAAGTCTAATAATTACTGGGGTGGGCAGAAATAAGGGCAAGGTGCACATGCACAGTAAGCCACAAGCTGTTGCGGTCAGGCATCTTAGATGTGGTTAAGATGTGGAGCTGCGAGTCAAATGGTTGGTGGACTCTCTACGGATATTCTGCTACCACTTTGTTTCAATAAACAGCTTACCAGTGTCAATCTTGCCCCCTAACAGCTCCTCAGTGCCAACTTTGTCCCACAAAACAGCTTTCCAGTCCCAATCTTGTCCCCTAACACCTACCAGTGCCAACATTGTCCCAAAAAGATGCTTCTCAGTGCCAACCTTGTCAATGTGGGTCAATCAATTAATCAAATAATTATTTTTTTTAAGAAAGGTATATGGCAACATCCTTTTATATTAGCATATTTTTTCATATCATACCTAATTGTATTCATACACATTTAATCATAGCATTATAAGAACACCTAGTATGAATTTATTCATATAATTACAATAATTTCTATCCATTTCTAATTCTACAAACATGAACAACCGAGCACAGTGATTCATTCAATTTACATATATTGCTGTTTTCAGCATATACATGGTGGTCTTCGCAAACTCATAGAATCTTAAAGTAAACAATATTACATCCAATGTAATAGCAGTTCAATTATGTACAAGAAAAACACAGAGACCACCTTATGGCCACACAAGGACATTGTACTGCAACACAGTAAGCGAATGCAGAAGAAAGAAACGTCACCACTGTTGTACATGGAAATATTTTCATATGATCGCTATAAAAATGGAGCACTCTGAGGAGGTGGAATATGCTTTTTTTTCCTCCTGAGGAAGACAAACACGGGCAATACACGTTGAGGTTGTTCCTTGTCTTATTTTGCACATTAGACTTTTTAAATATACTGTATTTGTAATAGGGATTACAGCGGGTGGTTGTAAATGTTTTACAGCTGGACAAAGGTCTTAAGGGGAGTTGCTCAGGGTTCTATCCTTGGGCAGATTCTTTTTAATTTCTTTATCAATGACTCGGAAGAAGGTACTGGAAGTAATGTATCAGATTTTGCAGAGACCCAAAATTATGTAAGGTAATAAAGTCTGTGCAGGATGTTTTTTCTCTCCAACTGGATCTAAGCAAAATGGGATAATGGGCAGTTTATATGCAGAAGCATTTTACTATAGATAATGGTAAAATTGTGCACTTTAATAAGAAAAAAAATAATTATACTGTAAATTGTTCTGTGTTCTATGCATGAGGATTTGGGTATTCTTATTGACAATAGACTGTGCAGCTGTGCACAATCTTAGCCAGCTGTTGCTAACACAAGCAAGATGCTGGCATGTATTAAAAGGAGAATACGTTTAACAGATCAGAATCTAAGTTTACATATAGAATTTGCTATGCCGTTTTGAGGAGCAGTAAAAAAAAAAGGACACACTGGAAACAGAAAGGGTTTTGAGAAGGACTACAAAAGTCTGTCTTCCTGTGGACATGATAAACATTTACAAATATGTTTTAAGGTCAATATAAATATCTTTATTGGAGATCTCTTTATAGATGTGGTGGGACAATGGATGTCCGCAGCGCCACAGTTCCAATTGCCGACGGGCATCGTCCGGTTCCTAGTCAGGCACATGGAGCGTTTCCTGCCATATAGAGCGCCCATTGCCGGCTATATGTGTCACCCAATGGGCGCAGGGTGACTTAGACATAAGAGGACTGGGCAGGCAGGCAAGACGTCTCCCCAGTGCCCCCCTGTGAAACTCACATCTACCCCATCCTCAACCTCAGGGGGTTACAGTGACAATACCAACAGGAGAGATTGGAACAACGTGGACACCACTTGGTGGTGGTTACGGAGAGGGAGCTCATTTGAGAACCCTGGTTTTATTATCAATCTTTAGGGGTTTACCCAGTCATGGCTATGAAAATCTCTGGCCTGGCTACCACGTGGACTAAAAGGCCACGCTGTTGCCACCTTACTCTGAGAGTAATAAAAAGTCGCTTAGTTGCTTAGTTATTAATGTGAAGCTCTGCTGGAACATGGGACTAAGTTGTCATGTCCAGCTGTTGTGTAGTGTACTCTTAATCATGGGTATTGCCTGCTGCTCACATGGGCCTTCTCCACGTTGTTGCTAAAGTAACCTGAACCCAAAGCTAAGTTTGTGCTCTTTTTGTTGTGTTTGATGCAATAAACTATTTCTGTTCTTTAAGACCGTGTTTTGGTGTTAAGTTATTTTGGGATGTGAACTAGGTTACTGACGTAAGGTATCTTTGTTCAGCTCACAGGGGACAATTACTTTTTCACATGGGTTTTGATTAACTCTTTACCTTCAATAAATGAATGATCATTTAAAAGCTGCATTATGTGCTTATTCACTTTGTCTTTGTCTAACATTAACTTCTTAACAACCAATGATGTGCCAGGCACGTTATGGCACTAAATAAGCTTAGAAAGCAATTAAAGGTCCGTTTCTTTGATTAAATGATGCTACTGTAATGCCTCAATGTCAAGGCGTCAAGCAAAATGAAATTTGTTTCAGGGACCCCGTGTGGCCCCTTCCTGGAGTATTGTAACCAGCAGGGAATGGTCAGGATAGTAGCTGGGGATCCACAATGCAGAGCCTGGGCACCAACCAGATAGGCGACACAGACACAGGCAGGGAGGTGAACAAGGAAGCCGAGGTCAAGGGTTGGAGCAGGCAGGAAAACCGAGAAGAAAGTCAGACAGATAACCCCATCTCCTACTATTTGCTGTCATAAATAGAGAAAGGTAATGTCCCTTTAATTCACAGACCATGCATGTCGTCATGGAGGAGTGGAAGAGGGCTCCAGTGGCAACCTGTAAAGCTCTGGTGAAGTCCATGCCCAAGAGGGTTATGGCAGTGCTGGAAAATAATGGTGGCCACACAAATTATTGACACTTTGGGCCCAATTTGGGACATTTCTACTTAAGGGTGTACTCACTTTTGTTGCCAAGGTTTAGACATTAATGGCTCTGTGTTGAGTTATTTTGAGGAGACAGCAAATTTACACTGTTATACAGGCTGTACACTCACTAATTTACATTGTAGAGCATCATTTCTTCAGTGTTGTCACCTGAAAAAAATATAATAAAATATTTACAACAATGTGAGGGGTGTACTCACTTTTGTGAGGGACTGTATCGCTTAGGAGAATTGTCATTTAAAAAAAATATATATATATTACATAGGTGCTTTGTAATTCTAAGGTAGACATCTGAATTAATGCAGAAAAATATTTGAGCGCAGATAACCATTTACCTCCAGTCAACTTATGCTAGACAGCAAATTAGTATAATTGGCAGTTTATTAAAAAAGAAAATTATGCTAAATACTCCATGATGTTGTCATGATTTATATTCAGTAACTGAATCAACCATTGGTATATCATTTGCATTTTCTCATTGATTAAGAACAATTTAAGTAAATGAATAAAGCATGTTCAAATTATATAGCACATAACATCAGCCTGGCAATTTAAGAATATCTTGATTCAAAACTGATTAGATCGTTTGTCTTTGAAACTATATACTTAAGAAAAAACACCAGGCTTGTTTTAATACTATAACAATTGGATTTAGATTAAAATGTACTTTTATGCATTTTTGTGCTATTTGACGGATTGTTTGGTTAACGTTCCCTATTTGGCTGGTGTCCCAGAGGAATTTGCTGGTGCGGATTTACGGCTTGGGGGGATATAGGCAAGTTATTTTAAGCTTGAGGGGTAATGAAGCCTCTCCCTTAGTTTATACTTACCTTTTTTGGATAAACAGAACGGAAATGTTACATTTACATCGGGGTTACATTTTGGGTCATTTCCGTTGTACAATTTTCTTACTTTACTTACATTTACATGTGGCCTTTCACAATCCAACATGGTTGTCCTTTCAGGCTGTATTTCAAATATCACATGGATGAGCATATGAAAAAGAAATGGCATGTGTAGTAATCTGGCACAAAAATTCCATTTCCAACTCAGAAATTGTGAAACTGCAACAAAAGGCACGTAGCATGGACATATAAAGTGCCAGAACCACAAAATGTGAAACAATTGTTTAGAATAGAAATTATACTTGTGCAAATGGACCTAAAATGATTTGGATACATTTTCATTGTTCAGTTTTGGTCATTAGAATTACATTTTCTGTGCAATATTATACTATATTTGTTTTTTCTTATATAGTTATATAGGCTGAAAAAAGACATTTCAGCCTTTCCACATTTTCTCTTTCTCCTTTTTTATGGTTTATGTCCTTGTATGTTGGATACATGAGACCATACTACAAAAATATATAACTGGGTTAGAGATCCTGGTATATTTTTGTTAGACGTCACCGGAAGCAACATCATTTTATCCTATGAGATCTTTAGTTTTATTTTCCTCTCATCTTGCACCTCTCTAATATAAGTTGGTGTTTTGGTTGAGATTTTTTATATTATTGAAAGAGATATTTCAGTATAGATATTGCTTCAGGGGCCATGTCTGGCCCCTCCCCGGGGCGTCAACATCCGTTTTAAAAGAGTTTAGGAGGCGATCAACGATCAACTCCTAAACTTCAATGGTGTCGCTTGAATGCCTCGATCAGGAGGCATTCAGTGACCCCAAACGCTTACCCCAGGACGGACTGTGACTGGAGAGCAAGTCACCAGAATCAGGAATCTGCACTCACTCCCCACAGGAACTCAGGTGCTTAGCTGTGACAGGAAGGGCCAGCTCCCCAGTAAATCAAAATAGAAAAAGGCTCCAGGCACTCAAGGGTTCCATCAGACAATAAATCTGTCTGATGGAACCCTTGAGTGCCTGGAGCCTTTTTCTATTGTGACTGGGGAGCAGTCACAGCAGCCACTGCAAGTGATCTTCGCCATCCGCAAGATGGCGGCGGCCGCCTTGTAAAAAAAAATCAAGTTGAAAAAGTTTGCTAGATGGTCTCCAGACCCTCTAGAGAACTCTGACTCCACTTGCAGGTTGAATACTGCATTCATCCATGCAAGTCAATGGAGCCCAGCTTTCTAATCACAATGTGATTAGTAAAATATTCAAAAAATAATTAAAAAAAAATATGGAAAAAAAATGCTAAAAAAAATGTGCTAACATTTAAAAATAATTATGCAGTGATGTCACCAAGAGGAACCATCCAGTACCAGCAAAAATGTTGTAAAAAAATGTAAAAATTAAAAATAAATACATTAAAAAAAAAAGTTTAATTATTATTTTGAGCAAGTGCTAAAATTTCTCAAAAATCTCAACATAGTAAGAGTTAAAATAAAAGCACTTCAAATACCCAAGGGGTGTCTTATTTAATAAAAAATGGCTTGATGGGGTAAATTGGAGTGGCCGGGCTCAAAGATAGGGCATAGGGTACAGACTGACCAAAATGGAGAAAAAAAGCGCACTTCCCAAATGGAGAAAAAAAGCGCACTTCCCAAATGGAGAAAAAAAGCACACTTCCCAAATGTGGCATTTTAAATCTCAAACAACACGACAAACTCATGCATGTGGGGTATCACTGCACTCGGGAGATGTTGCTGAACACACATTGGGGTGTTGTTTGATAGTGACACATACCAGGAGCTATGAATTAATTCCTGAATTACAATTTGTGTGGAAAAAAATACAAAATTACATTTTGGCAAAGGCAGGTGGTAGAATCTCATGCATAAAAGGGTTAAAATACCAGCATTTGAAATACTTTGTGTTTTCAAAACTATATAGATGTTCCAAAGAGGAGATAGAGGCAGAATGACCAAATGACCACCTGAATTACGCATGTCCCAAAAATAGCCTTTTACCAGGCAGACAATCTGACAAACCTATACATGTGGGGTATCACCATACTCCGGAGATGTTGCCGAACACATATTGGGGTGTTGTTTGACATTGACATATACCAGGACCTTTATAGTAAAAAAATATTATTACAAAGTTTGACAAAGTGTGGTTGTATAATTAGTGCATGGAAAGGGTTAAAATACCAACCCATTTGAAATACCTGGGGTGTCTATTTTTCAAAAATATATGGTTTGATGGTGTAGAAATTGAAGTAGCCGGCTTCAAAGATGTTCCAAAGAGGAGATAGAGGCAGAATAACCAGATTTGAAAAAAGGTTTGGAAATCATAAAACGCTACTTGTACTTATTGCCCAAATAACGTTTTACTTCCTTTTGTAGGTGAGTAAAAGATTTTTCAAAGAAAGTATAAAAGGTGTTTTTTTTCCTTCAAATTTTCATACCATGTTTTATTATTTTTTTATAGTAAAATAGCATGATATGATCAAATATTATATGGTTCTGAAGAAAGCCCATCTTGTCCTGAAAAAAAACAATATTAAACATGTGTGGGTACACTAAATGGGTGAGGAGAAAATTACAGCTGAACACCAGCACCGCAAAAGTGATGTTGTGTTAAAACAGCCTCGGTCCCACAGGGGGTACAAAAAGAAAAAATGAGCCTCATCCTTAAGGGGTTAAACAAGACCAACTCAATTTACCCCATCAAACTATATTTTTTGAAAGCCAGACACCCTGGGGTATTTCAAATGGTGGTATTCTAACACTTTTCATGCACTAATTCCAGCAGCAACCTTTGTGGTAATCATTGTTTGTGTGTTTTTTTCACACACATTGAATTTTTGTTATTAATTTACATCCCTTGGCATATGTCACTGTCAAACAACACCCCAATATGTGTTCAGCAACATCTCCTGAATCCAATACAATACCACCCATGCATGGGTTTTTCAGGTTGTTTGAGGCTAAAAGGTCACATTTGGGAAATGCGCTGTTGTTGTTTTTTCATTTTGGCATCCGGTCAGTCTGCGCCTATGCCCCCATTTCGGACATTTTTGAACCCTGCCACTTCAATTTACCCCATCAAACTATGCATTTTTTTTAAGCCAGACACCCCTTGGGTATTTGAAATGCTAGTATTTTAACTCTTTCCATGCCAGAGTTATTGGGAAGAAATAGCGCTAATTTCAGCACTTGATCATAAACTTTTTACTTTATTTTTTATGTTTTTGGACTTTTTTTTATATTTTGTGGGAACTGGATGGTTCATCTGATGGTGACATCACTGCATACAGTGGATATAAAAAGTCTACACACCCCTGTTAAAATGCCAGTTTCTTGTGATGTTAAAGAATGAAACAAAGATAAGTCATGTCAGAACTTTTTCAACATTTAATGTGACCTGTAACGTGAGCAATTCAATTGCAAAACAAGCTGAAATCCTTGAGGGGGGGGGGAAACAACCTCACAATAACCTGGTTGCATAAGTGTGTACACCCTGTCAAGCATGGCAAAGTATTCTAGAGTCAAATGGAAGCCCGTCTGTGTGGCAAAGAGAACTAATTTATTCAAGTATGCTGTTTTTCAGTACTTACACAGATGTGCACATAGGAAAAGGTCAAACAAAATGTATATAGAAACTTTTGTAAAAAAAAATAAAACATATCCCTGTATGGTAGCTTTTACAAGACACTTGCTTCCGTGTGAGTGTATAGTAAATTACTTTATGAGTACAATCCACAAGTTAAAATGCTAGACACGTTTGATATCAAGACACGTAAAAGCAAATATTTCAGTTAATCACTGAGTCTCAGGGAACAGTGATGTAACCAATTAAAATCCCATATCAAACAAAATAAAGTCTAATATAAGAATGCCGTTATGGTTCTTTGTAATGTCCTGGTGGGCACATTTGTAGCTTTAGCAATACCCCAAAGTCTATGTATCACTATAAAAACACATTAACTCCTGGATGAAAAACATGCACATTCAAAATTCTTGATTGTTAGGCAGTTGCATTGTTGAAAGACTTTTGTAAAACAACACTGATAAGACTTAAATATTCTGATCTTATGAGATTAGGTTTGTGTTACTGCATACATTATTAACTTTGTGAGAGAAATAAAAAGCATAAGTAAACCTTTACTTCTGATGTTGAAACTGAGAATTAGCAAAAGGCCTGGGATTAAATATAAAATCCTTTTAAAGTGTTATGTTTATACTGGTAATTATAAGAATTGAACATTAAGAATGATTAAGATTAAGGGTTATTTGTTTAATATGGAGCGATGATAAACTACTGTTGTTGTTGTAGTTCACTGCTTTTATATGGCTTAAATCCATATTTGATTAAAAAAGTTACATTAAAGTCTGAAATAAAAAATCAAAACTATTTATGGAAAAGAAACAGTTGGATTCCCTCAATCATTTTTCAGTCCAGGGAACAGATCTGTTTTAAGGAGTGAATATTGTGACACAATGAGGTTTGGTCGTAAATAATAATTCTATAACAAGGTGGAGCAGTAAGTCTAAACATTTAATTAACTGATATGCTCATGTTTAACCTTTTGTACTGGCATTACGCATAGCCAATAGTAAATCTAGGGTAGCGTCCTGTAAATGAAGATGGATACGAAAGGAGGAATTTGATTTTGTTTCGTAAAGCATGTCTTCTTAATGGAAAAACACATTATCCAGATTCAAAGAAAGATTTGTGATTTTTTAACATGCAAATGAAAAGGAAAAGGAGATGAAGAAAGGATGAAGAAAATTTAAATAAAATAAAAAAATTAATATTTGTCATTAAGGGGTTAAAGATCATTATCTCTTAAAATATTACATACATTTGAAATGTTGCACAATGCAACAAAATATACAAGTAGGTATTTGGTATCCACGCTTAATAGAGAGGAAGAGTTGGAGTTCAAAAGGGAGAAGGGGGAGCCTAAAGAGGAAGAGTGGGACTGAAAGAGGAAGAGGAGAATCATAAATGGGAAGAGGTGTGGCCTGGGCAGGAAGGTATGGGGCAAATGAAGATCAAGGGTGGTGTGAGTTTAGTCAGGCCTAAGGCAGACCTAAATCAATCTCTATCCCTCTTTTTTCCTTTCTCTCTTTCACTCTTTCATGCCAAGTCAGCCAGTACATGCTGAACCCTAGCTAGCTGCCCCCTTGTGTATTGATGTTGCCAGCAGTATGGGGTCTGCACATTACTTACAGGCACCCTGTACCAGCATGTACTGGCTGACTTGGCATGATAGGAGTGTGATTGCTAACAGCAATCACAATCCCATCATGCCTAGGTTCCAGCATTTACTTGTTGCATGTGTAAGTGTTGGAACCTAGGCATGATGGGACTGTGATTGCTGTTAGCAATCACACTCCTATCATGCCAAGTCAGCCAGTACATGCTGAAACCTAGGATTTACTGGTTGCCTGGGTATGATAGGAGTGTGATTGTTAGCAATCACACTCCTTTCATGCCAAGTCATATTGCTAATGTGTGTTGTCCAATTGTGGTGTGTTACCTACTTTTATTAAAAATGTGAGTTTTTATTATTATTTTTAAAGGTGGGGGGTCATTTTCGGTTTTGGCTAAGTGAACCGTGAATGTTTTGGTCCAGAATTTTCATTTTGGTGCATTCCTAGAATAAATCGAACTATTTCATTTTTAATTATCCTGAATTTGTAGTCACAATCAGTGAGAGGAAAAGTAAAGGTTTTTGTGTCATTTACTTTATTTTAATCTGCATATTTTATTTTAAAGGCCATATTTTCTCACAGAGAAAAATGAGCAGCGGACCGCGCACGTATACAATTCTGGTGAAGTGGCCCACTGCAGAAAAAAACTTGGACACCCCTGCACTAGAGGAAACAGAATACTGCTACAAAGGAGATCTCTGGCTGGCACCCAAGAAGTTAAAACAAATCCTGTTAGTGATCTGTTTCAGCTGCATTCATAGAAGGCGGTTTGGCACAATTAACTTAGGCACCTACTTTGGACCCTGCTTTAGACTGAACATTACTTATTAAAGAATACTATAAGATTAGGGAGTTTCTTACAGATGACAGATTCTGTGATAGATCTATTTATAAATAAAAATACATCCAAAATGCATTTATATAGGCTAATCATATTATAACATCCAAAAAAAAGCCCCAAGGTGCTGTTAGTTTCATGGCTTTTTTAGTGGGCATTTGGCAGTGAAAAGATGTGGAAATCTACTTTCAAGGTCTCTTGAGTAGAAAATGCATTGTATTAGCACTTTTATATCATTGAACAAAGGGTCACTTCAAATGAACTAAAAATCAATTAAAACTATATTGCTGCGAAGAAACAACAAAGGAGAAATTCAATAGCAGGGACCCTGGTACAAATAGATTGATGTCCATTTCATTGAATCCAATGTTCAACTTGAGTTAAAGTCTTGCTAGTGTTTTCATGAACACACAAAAAGATAAGGAAAGGTTTAAAGTTAAATAAACACCTAAAGGAGCAAATATACAATATGGCTGCAAAAAAAAGAATTCAGCATTCCAGTTACTAGATCAGTATATCACATTTTGTTACTGTACCATATTACAACTTTTATATTTTATAATACATATATCATAGAAATATGTTTACTATCACAATAACTCGCAAAACATTTCTCTGAATTATCTAAAATTTAGATAAAACACATGGTGCCACGCATCTACATGCATTCACATTTATTTTTTCTTTTAAAATCAGTGACTGTGCACTCTACTGTATATATATATAAATATATATAAATATATATAAATGTATATACCGGTATATCTATGTATGTATATATATTTTTATAACCTTCTTGTTCTGTGGTTGATGTGGTGGTGTTTCATAGATTTTATAGTTTATTTGTTCTTAAAATCTACAAGAGTTAATATATTAAAACAACCTTAGTGAGAGTGCAGCTTTTCCGCATATAACAATCAAAAGTGTGTAACAAAGTGTGCAACAAAACTTAATGATGCCATAAATGGAACAAAGAGAACCCCGTAGTTCTAGGTAGGGCTTCATATCTTATTAAAAATCTGCTATCCCATTCCGTGTCTTGGTTAGGTGTATCAGTTCACCGTCTAACAAAAAAAACATTCAGATAAACATTCATATAGCAAACAAATAAGTAATTACTGTGTGTGAAGTTGTGTTGGCTCTGTGTGTAACGTTTCCACAACCAAAGGCAATATTTGAAGGCCTCCTTTCCAGTGCAAAACCTGCCCACACCTTGATTCAACAAACCCAGGAGACGAGCAGCAAGTGACCTTCCTTTTTCAAATTCTTAGGTATTTTTATATTCTGGTGGCCCATAGCACCTCCACGGAGAATATTTTGGTCTAGTCAACAGTATTTTCATTAACTGAAGCATTCGGGAAAAGTAATAGTTTGATATATTAATCACAGGCTAGTTATTAAGAAAAGAGAGCAGGATTACCCATAATGATCACTATACTGCATGTTCCATGTAGAAAAGGGGTTATGTCAAACAAATATAGTAAAGATAATTTCTTTCTTATGAGGTGTAATAGGAAGCTGGTCTGCATTTCAATACTAAGCCAGTAGTACAAACTGGTTCTTACAACCATATGCAGGTTTTATTGGGTACTTCACAACAGTCCACAACTGACAGCGGTTTGGAGTTAAAATATTTTCATTGATTTGGCTTGAAGAATGTTTTTTGCATCCTAAACATTACTTCTGGACCCTCCCAAAAAAGCATTGCCATTGGTGAAAGTTGTGCATCTTTGTAACCAGTGCAAAAAAAAAATGAATCTCTTTTTGTATTATTATTACTTCATACTCCCTCTCATACATACTTCATTTTTACTTATTTTCACAACTTTCTGTTCTTCCAGTTCTTACAGCTACTTTTTGAAAGCATGACTTATGTGGAAATGCCTAGATCAAAGCTGACAGTTTTCTCTGCACTTGGCCACTTAATCAGAAATGCGTGTGTGTGTGTGTGTGTGTGTGTGTGCCTCATTCCTTTTTTATTAAGAGAAAATGTGGCCCAACCTGCCCAATATGCACAACAACATGCAGTGTTATTAATATTCAGGGTGTATAGTAAAATTGTAAAATAAAACCATTTGTTTTAAAAAAAATGTAATCACTTGTAAGTGACCTAAAGTGTCACTAATATATGATCAGGTCGAAAACATTTTGTATTAAAAATAATTAAATGTTTTTCTTCATTTGTGTGTGTTTTATTTATTTTTTACCTCTTCTCTCCCTGTGACAACTGTCAATTATGGAAGAGGGGCATCAAGTGGCTGCCATAATGATCCGATCACTCTTATTGGTCAGGAGTGATCTGATCATCATCAGCTTACCCCAACTTTCTCTGCAGCAGCATCGGCAAGTAGTATTGCACCCTCTATATTTTAGCATAGGACATATATATATATATACAGTACTGTTGACATGGTCCTCATGGACCTTGTTTTGCAGAATGTATGTAGAAGTCCTTTGTCATTAAGGGGTTTTAATACCAAGCACCAAACATGAGAAGGATTGTTCCACAAATATCCACCCTGTCCCCAAATTTGCCCAATACCTCTAAGGTTGATGCTTACTGGAAATGGTGGCTAGGATTCTGTCCTGGCTTTGTGTGCTCCCATTGCTCCAATGTTTAACATTTTATTTTCTAAAACAAAGGCATATGGTGATAAAGGAAAACTTTAATTTAATCCATTAAAATGGCATTTTTTTTATTTTCTATCATGCCTATTGATTTTGATACACTCAGCACACCAACTAGGAAGGCATTTTGAAGTATGTTTTAATTATACTTAACTTTCTCAATTTTGAAGTTACACACATTATAAATCATGTAGTCGAAATTAATAATGTATTAGAACATTTTTATTGTGTATATAAAACTAAGCATAACACATTTCTAACATTTCCTAAAAACACAAAACAAAGAATAATACGTTTAAGTTACAGATGCAATTTAGAAGAAACAATATGTCCCATAAGTGCTTTTAGACTTTTAAGAAGAAAATGATAGGTCCTCTGTTGATCTGTTCCAATATCTAGTAGCATACCATAATCTATATATAAAACAACTAAAAAAGCATAAAAGCATAAAACATTCAGATTTCTGAGTTGCTGCAAGAGTAATAACGATCAATAAGTACACAAAACAAAGCAGTGATTCAGCTCATACCTAGCAAATACCATTCAAAAAAAAACATAAATAGGCATAAATATTAGGAATTCCGTCAGGCTAGATGGCCATATATTGCTTAGCCTGCCACACTGCTTCAAAGTACCCCAGGTTTGGGGCGTCTTATGCAATTTTTGAATGCTCCAAAGCCTAGCCTGCATTTCATTACACACAAAGTCATCTGATAAAAGAAAAGTGGCCAGCCTTCTTGCAATTGATCATCAGCAGAAAAGACGACAAAACCTACATTTAGTTTTATTCTACTTAAAAAAGGGGAATTGAACAATCAAGGGTTAAAACACAGCATAAATAAACCTCACCAATGAGAATATTTCAAAATATTAGTTGACATAGTTGAACGTAGGACAATAGGCAAACATAACAGCCAATTATATTTCAGTATATTTTACGTTATTAAGAGAACAATGGCAAATATTCAGAACATGGAGAACACTGTTGCAATTTTACGTGTTGCCAGGAAATCTATATCGTATAGACAGGAGGTTGGTGTTAAAATATTGAAGCGGGCATCAAACAAAGAAGTCCACTATCCAAACCAAAGGTCTAACATATAAGGAAGACAATAGAAGAAGAAAGAGCACAAGAAACAAGCTACACCTGAGCTATGTTAACTACGTCAAGACACTGGGCAACGGAGCACAGGTTTACTGCATGCAGCGTGTGTAGCAGGTGCAAGGAGTTGGTAATGATTTATAGAGACGCGCTTCCCAGAGGTGGTTAAAGACTCATTAACTTTCTGACAATGTGTTTTTACTTTTCCGTTGCATGCTTTGCCTAAAGTGCAGGGATTTGTGAAACTGTGAAGGATATGCAAAACGATTTCTTTACATGAGAGTTGCGTGCTTAAAGGTTAACCATTTACATTTTAGCAATGTTGCCCATTTGATGAGTATTTACAGTTTTTTTCCAAGGGGGCTCAAAGCGATCAAGTAATATATATTTTCATTCCCCCTTTTTTTAAATGTCACTCGGTTTGATGGCTCCTGATGACTTTGTAGCATGTTGATATAGCCATCGCGTTTCTCTGGGCAAATTTCCAGTGGGTTATATGAAAGAAGAAAAAAAAATACATAAATTGATCGAACATCAGCAGTTTAATGTATTGTTGTTTCTGTTTTGTTTTCTTGATTCTAAAAATTATCGGGGGTAGAGTTTTTGTAACAGCGAAAGAAGGATGTGCATAGCATAGCCCTCAATGGTAAACTGAAGTCAGTTGGCAAAGAAAGCTGTTTTCCTGTAGTAAGCAAGTGACAAACTCATTTGTCTTCAAGACATGGCTTAAAGGAGCTTTTATTTATCATGTGGACAAAATATTTACTTGTGTTGTATAGTGCATCATTTTGCTATTGATTTAGCATATTGATTTTAGTGTTTAGCATTTCATGGGAAAACTCTAATAGACATTTTGACTCGTGTAATTGGCAAGAAGATGCAAGTTCTTTGTTGTTTTTTTAAACATTAAGACAAGTTCTTTAAAAGCTTCAGAGTTGCAATCATTGCAGCCTCAACATTCCGTGTTTTCTTTTCTTCCAAACAATCCTTTCTACTGTACATAGTTCACCTTTGCAGTCTCATTTTAATCAATTTTCAAGTATTTTCTTTAATCAATTCCTCCTTTTCTTCTCCTAAACACTCTACTGCCTCCGTTTTATTATTTTCCTATTCATTATACAATAGTTTGTCTTTTCTGCAATAAAATAGGCTTCTCATTTAGTACATGTAAACTTTGTATACAAGACATATGGGGGTGTATTTGGGTTACCACTTCCAGGACAATACACTAGATCACGGCTCGACAAATCCCAGGCACCAGGTCGCCATGGCGACTGAGCATTTTGCCCTGGCGCCTAGGTGTTTGTCAGGCTGTTAAATCCCTGAAAAACGCCCCCACGTCGCCACAATCCTGGTGATCGCGGGGGCGCTGCCACTCCAAGCCAGCCCCCGAGCCTGTGGTCACTCCCACGGAGTGATTCTGTAGGCTGAAACCGCGATTGCAGGAAAACCTGCAATTGCGTTTTTAGCTGCCACAAGCAGTTTCAGGGGAGGGGGTTGTGTGTTGATTGGGTCCCCACACAACACCCCCCTACTGCCTGATCGCTCCATGAGAGCAACAGTGCAGCGTTAACCCCTTCAATTTTAGGGGTTAATTCCCGTTTTTTACGCGGCTCTGCTACTGGTGGTCTGCCTGGAAGAGTTAAAAAAAAATATCTATAAAATTTTAAAAAAAAAAACAGCACCGACCTGAAAGTCCTGGGTGCTTCCAGGTCAAATGCTGTGAGTTTAGTAAGTTGGCTGATGGTGATCAGATCACTTCCGACCAACTGTTAGTTTAAAAAAAATCCTGGCTCCTAACTTTTTTTTTCACATCAAATTTGTCAAGCCCTGCACTAGAAAAAAAATTAAAATTTTTCTTTCAATATTTTTTTCTTCTGAAACATTGGGCCCTGTGTGTTTTTTTAAATAAGTTAAAAAAAACTGCTAGTCTCTCTAACGAGGAAAGAATATCTGACTTTTTAGATTTGTTTTAAATATATGTATACTATATTTTTTGTATCTATTTATCTATGAGCAGATTTTAAACTATTATTTTTAAGGGTTAGTCCCATAATAAATCTATTTTTATACAGATATGTATTGCAACAGCACTTTATTTGGGTAAATACCAGCAAAAATATCTCTTGGCTGGTACATTGTTATACCCTTAGCCTTCCTTTTTTTTGGAAATTGGAACCTGGACATCACAGGAAGAAAGTGGAGGAACCAGAGGGATATATACGGGTCCCGGATACCGTGGAGTCCTATACACTATTCCCAGGCGCATTTTGTACATAGTTTTATGTGCAGTGAATCTTGTGAGTTTAACCTTGATTTTTATTATATACACATGAAAGAAAATACTGCACTATAGTTCTTGTTCTTTTTCTGATTGTCTCACATAGACACGAAGGATACAGAGAAGGGCACAAACTTTTCAGCACTATTGTAAGTGCAATATATACCACATAAGTAATAAAGTGACTTTTCCGTTGACTTAATAGTTGTTCAAAATGCCCTTGTTTAAAGCATATCATTTATTATTATTTGACCCATGCATATTTTGTAACCAAAGTCCATGGTGACATACAAAATACAAAAATCACCACTTCATTAAAAATGTATACCGTAATTGATGCAATATATAAAACTTGAATTCAGACCCTGATAATGAAAATGTTATGGAATAGGGCTGTCATGACTTAACTTGGGGATCCTACCCACACATGAAGTCATGATGTGGCGCACACATACTGTCCACGTTATGACTTAGTGTGTGCATGCTTGTGATATCATCATGCTATGAAGATGTTACCATAGCTAAATGCAAAGTTGGCCCCCATTACTGCAAGTATAGCAAATTACTAATTAAGACTTCAATTCAAAACAATCAACAATAAATGTAACTTAAAGTTACTGTGGTCCAGTGCTTCTCTATGTTTTTAATGGTGTTGAAATCAGTTCAGATGAAATTTGATCTCCTTTTCTGCAGCTCCTCTTCTTGTCTTGCCTATTTTTGTTCTTAGCGGTCCTTCCTTGTTTTAGAACACTCAATTAGCCAATTTCATTAAGTTTAAAATGTGTACGAATCCGAATGCACAAGTATAATGGGCAGACTAGATGGGCCGAATGGTTCTTATGTGCCATGTTTTCTATGTTTCACGGTTCATATTCATGGCTTCATAAGGGACGCTTATATCAACGTATACAGCTAGACTGGGTCTCTTCGTTAAATAATTTAGTAGTATAGGGCTAGTCGGGACATTGATGGAGGTAGGGATTATATGTATTTATTTTTAGTCCAGAGTTGATCTTCCTTCAGGAATTAGGGTATAGTTATTAGGGTTTTTTTAATGATCATTAATAAAAATTATGTTTTAACTTTATTCTTTGTTGTGTTACATTCTACTGGAGTTTTAATATCCCAGAACTCTATCCCCACTATTTACCTTATACATTTTTAATACTATTTAGTTAGCTTTTGTAATAATTGATTCTATATTAATTATACTGTAAGTGATGTATTTAAGAGAATCTATATTCAAATATTTAACTTAGAATTATTTATCTAATCTAAAGTGCATTTTAGATTTCACAAAAAGTCCTTACATCCTATGCAATAACATTTAATCAACTAACAATCATAAAGTCACACAATAGAAATAAACCATTATCGAGCTATTTCAAACAGCAGACAATCTATGACCTTGTTAAACATTTTCCTCTACTTCCCTTATCAGGTCTATTATTATGGATTTTTCGAGTACATAAAGCTTTTCAACCATTTTACTGACTTACCAATAATTTTTGTAGTTTTTACCTAAAATTATGAGAGGTGTCGAGATCAGATTGGCAAATGAAAAGCTAGAGAAAAATCAGTATTAACTATTAGCTCTATTTATAGAGTTTAAAAAAACTATATGACCTCGTCATATATTTACCTTTGTTTAAAGATAATTAAATTAATTAACTTAGTTTAATTAGCCAACCAACTAACAACTAGCTGTTTGTTCACCAGACAACCCAGATACGTCGTCTGTGCCCAGTACCAGTCCCCTTGGTAAAATTATGACAGATAATTAGCAGGTTTTCATGATTCTTCATTTAGAAAGTGTTTAATATGGAACTTTAAGCTTTCCAATGGATATTATTAGTTTCTTTGTTATGCCTATCGCCATACCATAAAGTACCTCATTCGCCTTGCTACACTTGGTTCCCCAAGCCATCCGCTAAACGATAGCTACCAAAACGTTTGTTACTTTTAAAAATGACACCAACTTTCTTCCAAAGCTTTTGTGCAAATCGGCAATTCCAAAAAAATATGCATCATTGTCTCATCATTAAAACAGTTTTCTCTTGGGCACGTTGCATTTGGTACTTAAGTATTAAGCATTACATGGTGGGCACTCGTGGAAATATGTTCCAAACAACATATTTCTGTAACGTAAATACATTTTTCCTAATGGCCCATTCCCATATTTTCTGTCTTTTTGTGCATCATTCAGGGTGCATTGAAAATAACGTAATGTATAACACCCCCAATATGGGTGTAATAAGTGTAAAGAAAGGACATGTATGTTTAAATAAATAATGATGTATACATGTATTAAATCCGATTTAATATCTCCATGTATTTCCTATTAACCTTAAAGCTGTAAGTGATTAATTTGTCTGTCTTGATGATGATATGTAATATATACTGTATATATTTCTCTGCTATTATCACCTTACAACACTGACACCTAATGGGCTGAATTAGAAAGTTAGTATAGCATACAATTTATAGTGTGTTATTACATTTTAATGTTACCGTACAAATAATAACATACTTATATGTTCATTTAAATGTATTGATTTATATAGCGTCATTATACTCCACAACAAGTCGTGCATGACATAACAATTTGGAGGACCCACTCAAATGAGCTTAGACTAAATTAACTTAGTTTTGCAACATATTTCTTGGGAACAGCACAGATATTTATACACACAAACATAATTTGATCGGGAGTATAATTACATCAACTACAGGCGCATCCATACAGTTATGTGGCCAGCAATGCCCACCTCGGGTGATCCTGAGGGAGCTGCATCAATTCCAGGGTAGCGATGGAGAGCTCAGGGTCCAAGGATGTTAGATCCAGTGCTGGCTTGGTGAATGGCACGGAGGTCTAACAAGGTCTATCAAGACCACCCTCTGCAGATACATGGAAACCAATCCCATTGATTTTGACGGAGGCATTTTTCTACCACCGATTGATTGATTCAAGCAGTCAACCAGTGGTCTGAAAAGTCCAACTTCTGCAGCTTCTGCGTATTTTTTCCCATAGATTAAAAGTGCAAAGTACTTTTATTTTCTCTTTACGGGGGCTATTGCTATTAGCCACAAGATTCATACAAGGATTATGTATGGACTAGGCATAGTTCAAACAGGGGCAGTCCTTTAAAATGGAGAGAAGGAACAACCTCCTATTTGACCAGTGTTGGTTTACCTGTCCTCTTGTTCCTGTTAGTCGTACTTTATACCCAATACACACATATATATATATACAGTATATACTGTATACCTCACATTGCACGCAGTATGTATGTTTTCTGGGACGTGGTTTTTACAATGGCCTGAGCAGTAGTAGTGTTCTGTGTTCTGAAATGCTTTTCATATCTAATTAGATAAAGAACCTGTGGATGCAAGTTGAACTTCATTCACCCAAAATGTCACAGCTGCCACAGAATTAAATGATACTTATGAATCGTAAGGTCATTTAAAAGAAAATAAAACATGATAGATTGCTTATAAAAACACCTTAAAAACCATATATTATATAACTACTATATAACTATGCTATATAACTGTTCATATTGTTGTAGTTGAAAGTGATTCAGCATCATTATTATTATGAGTAGAGAATAAAAATGAGGTAAACAATGTGGTATTATAATGACTAGTTTACTAGTTATCACAATCAACACAATAACAATTCCTGAGGTTTGAGTAATCACTATGATTGCTTAGGATGGAATTATTTGTTGTGCAATCAAAATTTTATGTTGATGTGAAAGAACCATAAATGCATGTTTTAAGTCTGAAAAAAACACAATGCTCCTAGAACGATAAACACAAGTTGGCATAGAAAACATTTTAATCAGTAACACTACACCATGATTAACCCCTATTAGCTATTGAAACCATAAACAAATAGGATCTTGTTTGGATATGGGTACATTCTAGATTATTGTGCATGTATTCTTGGCGTGCAAATATTCTCTTAAAAATACTTTCTAAGCCTAATCATTCTTCTAACAGGTAGGACAGTAAGAGGCGTAAGATAGTCTATTTGCAACACTGGAGGGTTTGTGCTAGTTTATCCCACCATCCCAATAATAAAAAGTATAAATGTAAAAAAAGTGAATAAACCCAGTGGCACTGTGAGGTGGGTAAACAGGGTGCTCCATGCACAGATATTGATACAATGCAAACGGTAGGGCCACTCCCCTGCTCTTACATTTGAGTTCCCGCTGATGTCAAGGGGCGTTCCCGCTGACGGCAGAGGGAAACACCCCCATTTAAAGGGAAAATGGGTGGGGAGCAAGCCGTGTCAAGACCCTGCTTCCGCGACCCGGAGGATTCAGGTCTTGACCCTAAGAACCAGAGAAGCGGCCCTTCACCCGGCAATCTTCGGGTCAAACACGGAGAGTTCCCAGGTATGCTAATGTTGCTTCCGGGGAGTTTGTAACCCTGTAGTGAGTGATGCTACAGAGGATAGAGGATTTTACCCAGCAACCCCACTTTGTTAGTGTGTATGGTATACAGCTTTATGGCTAATCTGTTGTTTTCCTAGATGCTTCCACTTCACAATAATGGCATTTACAGTGGATTGGGGCAGATCTAGCAGGACACAAATTTTACAAACTGACTGATGAAAGTTCTGGGCATAAAGTGACCGAGCTCTTCAATACAACCTAGTCTGCTGTCACTATTTTTCTATGGAGATGGCATGCTTATGTGCTTGGTTTTGTACACCTGCTAGCAATGGGTGTGGCTGAGTAATCTAAATCCAATAATTAGGATTAGAAAACATACTTTTGGTCACATAGGGAATTAATCATATTGTAGAGCATCAGAAGCAATATGTGGTATAATTAGCAAAATGTATTTAATAAGCATATAGACAATCTCTTAACTGAGTTATATTTTGCTGGGAAAGCAAGCAAACATTACAGGAGATGTGCATTGTAGACTAAGGTCTACTTAAAAGTGTACTTGGAATAGTTGTATCTTTTTCTTTTTTTCTTTTTTTAATTATCTTTAATGGTTCACAAATAAAACAAAAGCATGTGTGAAACAACAAGCATGTGTGAAACAATACAGGCAGAACATATCAATAATATGCTGTAACACAAAAGCATAGACTGTGAATATATACAAGATAATGAGATTAACCAAAAATAAACAGAACATAATAAACAAAATTAGATCAATTGTGATGCCTTAGTTGAATCATTTTCATCTGATTGATGGTATGTAAATGGCATACATCAAGGCCATTGCAGATCCCATTGACATATCAGAAACTTGAAGATACAATTGTTCATCCAAATGAAAAAGTTTATGGATCAGAACCAGCTTCAGTAGCTTCAATAGAAAGGTCACAGAGGTGCCTTCACAACAGAGATCTGGATGCCTCAATTCCATCCACTTGAGGAATAATAGCAGCCATAGAGGTTAGAGACATCTATAGTGGTAAATATCACCTCATCCTCAGTCAAAATAGTGTTTTCAATTGTTTCAATTGAGGTAGAAATATACATATTGGGCTACTGGGTCCAAAAAAAGATACAATTGGGTGTTTGGGTGTGGATTTTTATGTATTTTATGTAACATGCACAACTCCTGTATCTTCAAAGAGTTATGTAAGACTGTAGAGTCACTGGCCAGTGACTTTAAAGCCTGATTTTCCTGGGTTTAACTATTAACATAGATCCTTGTTTTATTGACAAAAGGGTCTTTGATTCATCTGAAAGCAACATAGAAGGTGTTTTCAAATATGGATGAGTAGCCTGACTCTTAAGGGAGTCATTTTCTCCAGTTTATAATTATCATTATGCTGAATACAATACAGTAAAGTATCTTAAGACGTAAATCATGTTATTCACACCTCTGTTTAATTAAAAAATAGCAATCACAGTCTCACTAGTGCTGTGACACTATACAATGTGTTAATTTATAATTATTATTTAGCTTGAAATAAAAAATAATGTTTCTATATTCAGTGCTGGGAAAAAGTATTTGCCCCATCTCGATTTCTTCTATTTTTGACACATTGACATTTTTCAGATCATCTAATTTTCATACATGTAACCCCTAAACTAAGTGGTTGTGCCACCCTTTTCAGCAAAAACTGCAATCAAACATTTGCGATAACTAGTCTTTTACATTTTTTTTGTAGGAAATTGGGTCCTATCTTCTTGACAGAATTTTTTTTTTAATTCGGCAACATTGGAGGGTTTTTGAGCATGAACTGCCTTTTTAATGTCCTGATACAGTATCCGAATCGGATTCAAGTAATTTTATTTCTTTTAAGTCATTCAGTGATAGTTTGTTGATTGTGTGGTACAGATTATTTTCCTTCTGCACTTGAACTTTAGGTTTCAAACTGATGGTTGGACTGATGGATTTTCTGGTAGAGAGCAGAATTCATGGTTCCATTAATTATATCAAGTCACACAGATCCTGAAGCAGCAAAGCAGCCCCAGACCACTCCGACACCGTGTTTGACTGCTGGTATAATGTTCTTATTGTAATGCTGTGTTAGCTTGATGCCAGATGTAGCAGGACCCATGTCTTCCGAAAAGTTCCACTTTTGACTCATCACAATAGTATCTGGAAGTTTTGGTGGGTTTTTTTGGCAAATGTGAGATGAACCTTTGTGTTCTGTTTGGTCAGCAATGTTTTTTTTTGCTTTGCAACTCTCCCATAGATGCCATGTATGCAAAGTCTCTTTCTTATTGTAGAATCACGGACCGAAACTTTAACTAAGGAAAGTGAGGACTGCAGCTCTTTACATGTTAGTCTGGATTATTTTGTGACCTCATAAACGATGCGCTCTTTGAAGAATTTTGGTAGGCCGGCCCCTCCTGGTTCATGCCTGGGTTTGTCTAGTGAAATTGAACCCAATGATCAATTACATTTTGTTAATTGGTTGATTAAATAACTGAGGGGGGCGTTTTTTCCTATTATACATAAAATAATCATTTTAAAACTGCCTTTGTGTCTCCTCAAGTTATATCAGTCTAATATTAAAGTTAGTTGATGCTCTGAAACATTGTGTGAAGAATATGCAAAAAAGTAGAAAGCATGCAACACTTTTTCACAGCTGTAATGGATATGTTTTTTTAATTGATTTATATCATACAGACAACATCACAATGGATCTTGTACTGAGGTTTATGGGTTGATCTGAGGTTTATTGATTGAGTCTGAAGATTCAGAACCCTTGCCCAGGACCAAGATGGCCACAGATTCTCCTGGGGCCAGAATATGTATTTTTGGTAACTGCATGTTTGCTAGGTTAGTAACTTTTCTTTCTAATGTAACTAAATGTATTTACATTTAGATGTTTAAGTAATGGCAATAACTTTGTGTTACAACTGACCAATAGACCTCTTAACCCCTTTGTGACCAGGCTGGTTCTTTTGTACCTTTTGTGACAATGGCTGTTTTAACACAATGTTTGTGTTTAGCTGTAATTTCCTTTTTTCATTTACTGTGTAACTATAAAACAAAATCTTACTTATCGACAAAAGCTGAAAAAACCCTTGCTAAATAGATTCTAATATTTGTTGTATTGCTATTTCCAAACCATTTTTTTTAAAATCTGTTAATCCTGCATTTGTGTCCTATATGGGACATTTTTAAGCCAGACAATTTAATTTACCCCATCAAACCAAATCTTTTTGAAACTAAGACACCCCACAGTATTTCAAATGGTGCTACTTTAACACCTTTAATGCAATAATTCTACCAACAGCCTTTCTCAAAATTTGTGATTAGTAATTCCCCACACACATTATACTTCAGGTATGAATTTAAAGCTACTGGTAAATGGCACTGCCAAACTCTACCCCAATGTGCATTCAGCAACATCACCTGAGTACAGTGATATGAGCCATGCATAAGTTGGTCGGGTTGTTTGGAAGCTTAAAAGCCACATTTGGGACATACGCATTTCAGTTTTTCAGTTGTTTTTGAGTTCTGATTATCCAGCCCATATGTGTTTTTGGAACATCTCTGAACTCTGCCAATTCAGCTTACCCCTATCAAACCTCATATTTTGCAAACTAGACAACCCATGGTATTTCAAATGGTGACATTTTAGCATTTTCCTTGCACTAATTCTACCACCAGGAATTTAACCTCATGATGTGCCTGGCATATCAATTGTTGCTAACTGATTACTGTTTTTCCTGACACGTCAATTGCAGTTAAAGGGTAAAATAAACAATTATAGGTGGCATGATTAGTTCTGTTGCATTTTTTTTAAAAATGGTGTAGTCGGCAAAATAAGTTTACAATTTAAAACGGCACTATATATATATATATATATCACATTGTTGAAAACATTTAATTTATTTCATGTGATTGGTAACGTATGTGAAGTAGCAACCACTGTGTGTGAAAGTTAATAAAGGAAATGTCTGTGTTATGTTTAGTGCTATCACGCTTTGTTTACAAAAATAAGGAACATGAGATACAGCTTAATTTACAGTTGGATCAAAGTGCAAATTAACAAAAGAATGTCTTAAAATTAACTTTAATTTAAAGACAATTACTAAGAACTGAAGAAACTTTTAAATGCGGATGTAACTATGATTAAAAATTACAAATACATTTAAATCTGGCACATGACATACTGGCTGGCTACTTATCTTTGTAGCACCGCTTCATGACAATTAAATAAAAGTTTGTTTATGGCTGACTACTGTGTGTTCCTGCAAATCCTGCATGTACTGTAAGTCTTTGGTGCAGCTTCACAGAAAGGCATTTGTTACATGAATGCTTATGTATTCGTTGGGAAAAACTGTTTTGTAATTTATCAGCTTTGCAATATGAAATTTAACTGCATGCGACTAGATGGCGACTCTACGAATATATGACCAGTGGTGACTCTAGGAACAATATATGAGAAGATATATAGAGATGACACATAAGATACCACAATCAAAAACAGAGGGGAAGGGCCACTAAATTGCACCACTAAATTATACCAATGAAAAAACTAAAAAAATATGTATATAAAAAAAGATGCAATAATACCCTAGTATTGCAGTATGCAATGATACTTTTTATTGAATTAATGTAATCATTAAAAGACAACCTTTCAAAAGGTTGCTCTGTTCCTCTCTTCCTCAGGTATTGCTTCAGATCTGAGAAAGAGCGTCAGACTTTCCGGTTGCCTAGTTGTTGTGAGTAGAGCTGTAGTTAGCTCATTTTGTGCCCAGGCCAAGAATTAAAAATTGTGCCCCCTCAGCTACTTTTTTACCGTGGTTATTTTATTGACACTGCCCTCACACACACCTGCCCATAAACACACTCATAGCCAGATTCTGCTTGGCTATGATTATTATGCTCTCTCCTTGCCTTTCACAGAGTTCGTGTTTTGTTTCACCATTCCATTTGTGGGAGAGATGTCATCCAGACTTTCAGCAGGCTGAGCTCTGTACCCTCAAATTGAACTATCTTCCTCCACCTAGACTTTTCCATTGTTTGGGCCTTCTCTCTGTACTGGTGAAAGCAGCAGATCACATCTCTAGGAGAGTCTGAGTCTTTACCCTTTGCACGTAAGGTGTTGTGTGCTCAATAAGGATATCTGTTGTTCGTGGTCGATCCAGGTGATCATTAAATATCACTGTTAAAACTTCCCTTAGCTGGTCTGACTGGGCTTTTTTGGCAGGCTGCATGTGCGAATATTGTTTTTCCTCTGTTATCTTGATCTTCTAGCATCCTCATCCACGCACAAAGGTGCGTATTGTGCATCTGCAGTTTTAATAGATTCTCAACAGTGTTCACTTCTTTCTCTTCCAACTCCGTCACTCATCCTCCTAGCTGCCCTCCAGCTATACACCATGTCTGCCAGATCTGCTTTAAAGGACAGCTCCTTGAGGTATTTCTTCAACTCCCCAAAAGGATTGTCTGCTCCTCCCGCCATCAGCTTGCTCATAAAGGATTCGCTTTGGGACCATTCAAAGGCCTCATCCTGATTTTCATGGCTCTGGCATCGATATAAAGTAGTGCTTAAGATACCTTGATGTGTGTTTCTTTTGGGGGCCTCCCATTTCTAAAAGGAGTATGGACTTCTTGCTCTTCCCTATGTCCAATGTTTGTCACTTTGAGTGTGTTTTATTTGGGTATCAGTCGTGGGAGCAGATTGCTTATGCAGAAATCTTGATTGCAGGATTGTTTAGAGGATGTCAACACTAGTACCACCACATTGCCCTCAGTGTACACAAGGGAACTGGGGGCAATTGAAGAAGAGGTATTGTTGGTATATCAAAGGAACAGAGGAACAGTATGGGAATGGTAGGATGAGGTACAGAAGGACAAAATCAATGCAGCGATGGGATCAATAAATTGTATGAACAGGGGGTCAGTGTATCACCATCACACATGTGGCAATTGCAGGTAGTAGGAAGATTGAGTGAACTTCACAGAAAACGAAAAACAGAGAGAGGAAATTGAAGGTAAACATTTAATGTGCATTGACAATAGGCAGATACCAAACCACCCTCCCTGTCGGTCTCTACATTTAGAAATGTGGCTAAAGTGTAGTCCATTGCAAGAAAGAGCACCAGTACAGGTATCAGCAGATAACGAAATTCAGGTTCCAGTGATAGCAAAGAAGTTGAGGTAGTTAAAGTGATTGTGACAAGAGGCGGTATTAAGCACATTACTCTAAACGTGTCCTTGTTACATCTCTCTTTTTTACCTCAGGACACTATATCAAAACTTATATATATATAAACAATACATAGGGTCTCTTTTCGAAAGAAGTTGTTTTGATGAGAGATGCTAATTCATCTCATCAGCTTTACAAGAGATAATTATGGGACAATTCTGTAGTTTTAACCAAGTATCACTCATATATTGTAGTATTGCCTGATCAGCTAAGGCATCACAAAGTTCAATGTATTTTAATAATTCACAATTTCAGCAAAAATATATAATTAAAAAGAACAAAGATCTCCAGCTTGTGAAGCAAAATACATTTATAAGTAAATAATGTAAGAAAGACAAAGGTTACAGAATGATACACTTCACATATGCAACGGATTTTTCCACTGATTTAAATATTTAGTTCATTTATATGCTATAAGCGATAAACACTTACAGTCTGACATAAAGCTAACAGTCTGTCTAACTTAACAATTTGGTGAGGCACCATTTCAGGTACATTCAGGGAAAAATATTGGCTTAATGATAGAGTACGGAAAGTTGTCATAAATGGTAAAATTTCAAGCTGGACAAAAGTGGTTAGCGGTGTCCCTCAGGGTTTGGTTCTGGGACCAATTTTATTCAACATGAATAAACATTGATAAATGATCTTGCAATAGTGACCAGGATATTACAGTGCTGCAGAGGGATTTAGATAGACTGGGGGACTGGGCACATAAATGGCAGATTCATTTTAATGTAAATAAATGTAAAGTTATGCACTTTGGGGCAGGGGCGTACCTAGAGTATTTGGCACCTGGGGCGGATCCTGTAATTGGACACTCACCCCTCCCCCGCACACACACACTTTAAAACAGAATTACTGTTATCATTATATACTGAGGCACACACACAGACGGTGGTACAGCATAACACCTATCACTATATAGTGAGGCAGACAATGACGGTGGTACAGTCTAACACCTATCACTATATACTAAGGCGGTCATAATCTCTATCACTATACATTGAGCCAGACATTGAGAATAGTGCAGCATAACTCCTATCACTATATACTAAGCCAAACATTGATGTGGTGTAGGCCTACCACTTCATTGTCTGGCTTAGTTTTAGGGATGCACCGAAACGGAAATTCTGGACTGAAACCGAAAATGCAGCATTTACCTAGCCAAAACTGAATATGACCCCCCACCATAAAAAAATCTCACACTTTTATTTAAAGTAAGTAACACATCAAAACAGGACAAATCACACTCCTATCATGCCCAGGCATATCCAGATTCCAACATGTACTAGCTGACTTGGCATAATAGGAGTGTGATTGCTAACAGCAATCACACTCCTATCATGTCCAGGTTCTAGCATGTACTGGGTGCCTGGGCATGATAGGAGTCTGATGTATGGAAACATGGAAAGATGGCATTGCACTGCCCACATAGAACCTGACCAGCACCCAGATTACACACATAGGACCTGCCATCTTTGTCCCCAAACATCCCAGCATGAGTCACCTTTGTCCCCAAACAGCCCGGCCTGTGCCATCTTTGTCCCATAACCACCCTGCCTGTGTCATCTTGGTCCCCAAGGCTCAAACATCCTGCTTGTGCCATCTTTGCCTTTCCACAAATCAATTATACATCATACACACAAACACTTTTACAGTCACTCACTAATTCACACTTTCATTCACATAATTAACACAATAATTTATTCTCTCACTTATTCTCACTGTTCATTAATGCATTCTCACAAACTCATTAATTATCTCCCACATTCATTCATTCTCTCACTCATTCTCACAATGCATCCACACATTCATTTATTCCAACATACTTCGTACCCTCTGTCTCACTATCTACCTTTTCTATCCCTTCTCACCATCTACCCACTCTCCCTCCCTTCTCACTATCTACCCCCTTCCCTTCTCACTACCTACCCCCTTTTTCCCTTTTCACTATCTACCCCCTCTCCCTCCCTTCTCACTAATCATATACCCCTCTCCCTCCCTCTTCTCACTTATCTACACCCCCTTCTCCCTCCCTTCACCACTTATCTATCCCCTCCCTCCCCTTTCTCACTATCTACCCCGCCTCCCTCCCTTCTATCTACCCCTCTCCCTCCCTTTCTCACTTATCTACCCCCTCTCCCTCCGCTTCTAACACTATCTTACCCCCTCTCTCTCCCTTCTCACTATTAGCCCCTTCCTCCCTTCTCACTATCCTACCCATCTTTCCTCTCCTTCTCACTATATCCATTCCCCTCTCCCTTTCCTTCTTCACCACACGACCCCCCTCTCCCTCCCTTCTCACTATTCTACCCCCCTCCCTCCCTTCTCACTATCTACCCCCTCTCCCTTCTCACTATCAGCCCCCTGTCCAGGAGCTGAAGGTTGCCAGCCTTCCTCTGTATCTTATGTTTTCATGAGGATTTGTTGCATTTGTGCAGGTTTCTAGATGTTTTACTATACGCTGCAACATTTTAAATTGAATAGTTAATTTTTGTATTGTAACTGCATGTGTGATGCATTCAAGAAATATATTAATTTGGATAAGGAAGAAAATCTTCTATAATTAAAATATATGTTTGAGTGACTTGCTGTCTCTTTCTCCCTGTCTTATGTAACTTATTTAAATGCCTGTTCCTTTAATACAATGATTTAAAAAGATCTCCATGAAATTACACTTGATCTTATCATCGCACTATTAATATACTATATATTAAAACAAAAGATCATGACTTGCATTTATCTAGGCATATTAATAAGGAACCATTGTAATTTAATCCAAGAGCCTTTACAGTCAAGGACAAAACTGTCATTGGCTAATAAATACCTTTCCTTGTAAGATTTCTATCTTTAATAGTCTTTGATCTCTTGGGTTTTGCTTAAGCAACATTTCCAACTGCTAACTTACAGAGAATATGCTGTTTCCTTTAAATTTCACAATTCTCAACCCATCAATAGAGAAGTAATTGAAATCCAAGTGATCAATATTGTTATGTTTATTGGCCAGTCTTATCTACGATATACAAACATTTCTTTATCTGACTCTTGGTTCATACAGAAGCCTTTAGAAACTTTTCTGCTTAGTCTACTGACATACTTTTTCTGCATTTTCTGCTTTAGTCATATACCTACCTGAAAAGTCCAGGCTCCAGCTCCCTGGAGCCCTTCCTTTTCAGGTAGGTCGATGACATCAGTGGTTCAGGCCGACATAGGTGCGCAGGGCTGGTGGCGTTACAGACAAGACATGCACCCAATCACTTTATATTTGAATAGTATGATGATAAAAAGGTTTTGTACCGTGTTAGCCGTTGAGAAAACAGGAGAAAAGTATAGTTAAAATGATACCATTTATTGGCTGAGAGTGTGATTGCGAGCTTTCGAGACCAAGTTGTTAGGTCCCTTCCTCAGGCATTGTTAGCTTCATTAATGCCTGAGGAAGGGACCTAACAACTTGGTCTCGAAAGATTGCAATCAAACTCTCAGTTAGCCAATAAATGGTATCATTTTAACTATACTTTTCTCCTATTTGAATAGTAGAAATGTCCATGGTAGGGAGTGCTTAAACTCTGCTCTTGTGACACAGGGATTTCAGACATGACCTGGAGAAACAATGCTTCATCTGGAGTCTTTGGGTGAAACTCAGATGGTTCACAGGTTGGTCATATAATAAAGTTTTCTTTATTTTTATCATCATCATTATTATTTCATGTGATTATATGTATTTCTCATTTTAATGAAAAACACACATTTTTTTATATTTTCTGTTTTATTGATTTGTAGTACTAATAATGCTTTAATGGTGTACTGTTCCTCCTTCATTGTTAAATTTAACACTTTTGTAACATGATTCCTTGTGTTATTTAAAGTTTAAACATTTTCTAGAAATAATCCTGTAATCATTTGTTCATGATGTCAAAGCCTGTTCAATTGCAGGCATGTCCAAAGTCTGTCCCAAGGGCCAACTGCGGCCCGCGTTCCAGACTGATAAGGCCCCCCAGATGAGTTGCCCAAATATAGATCTGTTTTTTTATATTAAAGGCAGAGTGATTTAACACCTGTTTAGATTTGTCATCCAAGTCACAAAATGAAAAGTATGCCGTTTTCAATAAACTTTGCATAAAATAGTTGCATTGCATTTAATTTTAATGGTTCAAAGAATGTCAGGCAAAATGGTCGGCCCTTGCACATGTTCACTTCATCAAATCTGGCACTCTTCGAAAAAAGTTTGGACATGCCTGAATTAAGGGGTACCAATGCATTATGCTCCACTTAATCTAAGGCCTAATCAAATGCATAATAGCATAATATTACATATACCATACAACACAGAGCTGGATAAAGTAGATACTTTACTGACCTTTGCACTTCAAGACATTTCATTGATGTTTTAAAATCAGGTACATAATGGAGATGACCTATTGACTATACTAATAGTCCTGCTAAGCAACCTATCCAAAATTTGGAAAGTGAACAAGCCTTTTGCAGGACACTATA
This sequence comes from Spea multiplicata, assembly GCA_009364415.1. Taxonomy (NCBI): domain Eukaryota; kingdom Metazoa; phylum Chordata; class Amphibia; order Anura; family Pelobatidae; genus Spea; species Spea multiplicata. The sequence goes on from VKOC01016445.1 coordinate 75,422, forward strand.
TTCCAAACAGAAGGTGTTCAATGCAAATTATTGTATCCAGATCAGTAATGTCTTCAAAAAAGAGACATGATGCCACCTGTTTGTGCTACATAGTTACAATTAACTTGTTGCACAATATTTGCTTTACCCTCCACACTCAAAACTGGTATAAATTGTATTGTCATATATTTGAAGATATGTTGAACGTTCCATACAATTTTTTTTTTTTTTATAATCCAAGTTATCTTAATGTATTTTGTTTTAGCATAAAATACTATCCAGAATGTTAGAATATTTCACATTACAGCATTTTCTCAGTCCTTTTCAAATGATAGAAAACTATTGATTGCCACTACTGCCTTCTTCAATTGACTTGGTCCTGTGAATCTTAGATAACACTCTTGCTATTAGGAGTCGATAATACACACTTTGTGAATGTAACTGATTACAGTGTTATCACTGCTTTGATTGTTTGATAGTACAAGTGTTGTGAAGCTTTGTTATTGATTTTTAGATAACAAAATTCTACAGCTATCAAGTGAATTCTTTGAGTCAGAATTACTGTCAACCATTACTTTGCTGATTACATTGAATTAATTAGAAGTTTAACTTTAATCAGTAATTTCTTATTGGATTTACGTTTAACATTTCTCTCACATTTCTGCACGTAGTTTTATTTTATTGTCCTCTTTATTCATATTAATTCTATAAGTGTGAAGTATTGTGATTATGTGATAATAATTTTCTATTCAAGCTCCCTCCATCTATTAAAACCAAATCACCAAATTCTCTTATCAATACCACTATTTAATCAATCAACTTTACATAGTGCTTCTGCCACACCTTCTAGTATAACCTTTTGATTCACCAAGGGCACATGATACCCAGATGGGTTCTTGTTTTACTTGCACAGAGAGCTCACCAGCACCAGAAAATAAAATTCTAAATAAAAAACCTAAAGATTACTCCCTTCATGACAAAGGTATTTTCCACCCTAATTATGTGAATGTTTCTTCTCTTTTTTTTACCAGATGTTTGTTAAACCACTATTTTGCTTTGTCATGTATAATTAGCTTCAACAGCAAGAAACTTCACGATGTACAACAGCAACAAGAGGCAAAGGCATTACTTTGAATGCATAAATGAATGTTTTTGAAAATACTCCGCGTTGAACCAAACTATGTTATTAAGACTATAATTCTTTACTTGACCTCTTCAATCTTGATTCTGTTACTAAAGTTACTAATGACCTACTCACTGCTAATCCCACCAGACCTTTCTGCTGCTTCTCCTTCAAACTGTTTAGGCTTTTGGTCCTTATGATAACGCTTTCTCCAGGTTCACATCTTACCTTTCTTATCGTACCTACAGCGTCTCCCTCTCTAGTAACACTTCCCCCTTTCCATTGGGGTACCCAAGGCTCAGTTCTAGGACTCTTCCTGTTCTCAATTTATACTGCCTTACTTGGCAAACTAATCTCAACCTGGCATTCAATACCATTTATATGCCGTTGACACCCAGATCTACTTATCCTTTCTGGATCTCTCTCCTTCATAGATTGTGTAACTAACTGCTTTGCCTCTATCTCTCCAAAATTGAAATTCTTATGTTGTCTTCCTCCAATGCTAACATCCTCTCAACAGTTTCCCTCAATGTCAATGTGAAAGGAAGTCAAATGTATACACACAGTATATTTTAGATTATAGTGTTTTACTGTTCTGAATGGATCCCCAATATCAACTGAGAAGTTAACCTTCAGTTCTGAGAATCTATGATGATATGTAATGATGTTTTATCTTAGATTTTATTATTTGGAATATACAATCAATGGGGACTTTTCTTACCTCTCAAAGCAGGATTTTTGATCGTATTTTAATTCAGAACTTCCATCTGCACTACATTGAATAATCGCACAGGACACACATTATAGACACATTGTGCATAAATATTTATGTTTATTTAGATTTTTGTTCTTGCTTGGCAACTTTCTTAGCTTCTTAGACTATCTAAAAGGAATTATATGTTAAATTTACAATACCTTGATAATGCATGCACATAACGAACCACCATTATTACTATATATAGAACTATATTGTTTTCTTCAAAGATCACTTTCCAAGCAGTGTTTTACTCAGACATGATGTTCAGTATTTCATACAACAGCTGTTTCCTGACATATGGCACCAGAATCAGGTATCTCTGAACTTGTGCGCACATACTCCCAAACTACCCTCATGTGGCTGTCAGATAAGCTATGGCACTCAATGGGCACGCAACACTGTCATAGAAAAAATAAGTTTGCTTTATGAAAGGGCATAATTGGTAATATAATAAATATAATAAAACTAGAATTATACACTTGACCCTTGAATTCATGCTGTAAACTATTAATTTTCTGATATAGAGCCGAACATACCAGGACCATGTATTTAGTTCTTCTTTGTAAATCAAATAATGCATTCATGTGTGCCCTGGTTGACATGTTGATATTAGACTTGTGCATTCATATTTGGGCGAACATGAAAAATAAACACAAAGGGTGCAGTTTCGTTGTTCAGCCCGAATACCGAACATACAAACATGACGGCGGCAAAACATAGACGAAGACACACAACATGAAGAATCTTCGTGTTCGTCTTTGTCTACTAATCTTCTTGGTCCCTTCCCCATCTAGCCTACCTTATCTACACAGCATCGCAGGTGGTGGAACCTGGACATTTTGATATGGTAGCCACAGGGGTTAAAAACGACAGACTTTTCTTAAACAACTGACAGGCCATTACTGTATGTAGTGTAGGACATGTATGTGTTTATACATGCAAGATTGAGTATGTGTAAAAAATGTAGATTTGTTTTATACATATACTAACAAAATCTACAGATAAAAATACATCTGGTGGATGGTGTTATACAGCGGACAACGTTCAACTAGGGCTTGCCTTGACAGTGATTCATCTATATGCATCGATATATATATATTTAAGACATAAGCGCCAGTCTAAGTTCCAGGCCTTTTTCTTTGCATGAGCAAGGTCCCAATTGGGCACTTAGCGTGTGAGGCAATGGGAGATAAGTGGACATTTCATCACTCTGACTTCGTATTGTAGAGTGACATCACACCCCGGAAAATTCAGATGAGAGAAGGAAAAAAAGTTGTTCGCTATGGCATGATAAGACTTAAATCTGCTTTACTATATAATTTCTGCTTTTAAAAGTGTGTTCTTAAAGTCCTCAGTATTTCAGTTTTTAGGTAGGACATGCTTTTCACATCATACCGCATTTAAAACACATCTTTATTGTTTCCGTAGTCACAAAATGCTGTTCAATTCTCTTTCCAATTAACCTCTAACCTTGTTTATTGAGATTTTGTGACACAGAGCACTAATGTAGAAATAATTACCTTGGTGACTTAGTGATGGTTTTGTGCCAAGAGATTAAGGTGATTTTTAAAATGCGTTGGAGGTTATAGGTCATACTAAAGCAATTTGTATTGTTGATAAAAAGTGCAGCCACTTGCTGACTGGAAATGAAAACATTTGTTTTGTCAAAGTTTTTTGTTTTATTTTATATTTTCTTTAACATGCCAAAGGTGCAAAATATATTATAAAATATGTCCCGTTTGCCATATGTCTATTACAGCTATTAAAAAAATAAGAACGTATAGATCATTAAATCGTGGCAGGGGTCATATCTGTTAGATAAAGAGTAATGGAGTGATTGAAGAAATTAAAACATGGCCATCTATTCTTTTCAATTTATTATTGATTAAGATTAAGATGTAATATTTAAATAAGTGGTTGTTTTTCCTTATGTGTTTATTGTATGTATTTGTATATAATTGCTTGCTTTATATGAATTTCAAAATCAAAAGATAAGATCTGGGACCACAAAAAAATTGATATCCAGACAAAGAAGTCTGGAAAAAAGTTTAAGAATTAATTTATCTACTTTAAATAAATACATTCATTCTAAAACATTACTTTGTGTGGATAACAATTTTCTTTCTGAAGTCTTGGACCGAAATCTTATCGTTTGATTTTGAAATGCTTTTAGCGGTGGAAGTGCCGAGTGGTCAAAGAATGCAGAGATTTTGGATTACATGTGTTGTGAGCTGAGCAGTTTTCGACAATGGAAAGCTTTATATGAACTCTTACACAGAGATGTGGCTGGTTAGCAAGTAATCTTGAGATAAAAAATCAAAAAACTAAACTCTGCTGCTCAAGGAAACATTTTTATAATATAGATATAATGTCAGGATATATTAGAGTACAGCCCTCAATATTATAACCCCCTGAGGACACATGGGGGGAGATTTGAGTTTGGGAAGGAAGCACTGATGGGTTCCTGTGGAGACTTCTTGTCTGCCTGCTCAGTCCCCTCTTTTGTTTAAGTCACCCCGTGCTCGCTGGGGGGCACGGGTTTACCAGAAAACCCTGTCTGATCTGCTCTAATCAGACTCCCATGAACTAGCCGGCTATGGAGGCTCTATACATTATGGCCAGAAACGCTCTATGCACCTGACCTGACAAGCCGCAAATTCATGAAACTGTGTGGTGGCTAGGAACCACGGCAATAACTGCCCACAATTGGAACAGTGTCCTACGGACATCCGTTGTGCCACCACATCGCTCTTTTGGGATTACACTTTGCTTGTGGCGGGCAAAACTCGGAGAACCCTATGGGCACAGGCCTTAAAGCTTAATATGTTACACTTCTTTTACTCATATAACTCTTACAAGTTTTGCATTGCAAATAAATAATGTAGTCAACAGATTCTGTAGCACTGTGTAAAGAGATAACATGTATACAGAAAGAAATCTAAGCAAATCAGGTGTGGGGTGTCCTGCTCATTAGATCTTACAATCAACAGGAAAACTGAAATGGAATACAGAGGCTAGCGCAGATTATTAGCAGTGTCATAGTAAGGTGACAGCATACCTCCCAGTGCAGATCATGGAGCAGTTGGGTTGATCATCAACCTCTCCTGACTTACCCAAGGAACTGTAACATCTACAACATCTGTGCTGTTGTACCTAGAAAAGCACCTTAATGCAACATCTCTTTTTGTAACTTTATTTAGCCTTTGTGATATGGAAAAATGATAATCCTTCAGCTCTTGTAAAATTTAACAGATCTATTATGACCCACATGATTTATCAAAAACAGTTTCTATCCTTATTGATGTAGCTTTACCATAGGTAATATGAATATGTTTTAACTACATTGTGATTATAAACATTTTAAATGTAATTGTGTTGTAATAATGCACTATTTCTGCAATCTTGACAAATATACTTATAACTCCATACCTAAACAATCTGCAGATCTTACTTATTTATGACATATTATAAATTAAATTATGTTCAATGCTCAACGCACTTAAAACTGTCATTCTTAAGAAGAGTCCGGGTTTGTTACATTTACAACATTTTCTTTGTTGCATTTAAATCAACTGAATAATGTTGAAATTTAATTCTGAGCATAGTTTTCAATCATTTGTCCTTGGCACTGGGAAAGAGTCTTATCTTTTCTAAGACAAGCTATTTTTACTGTTTGCATTCCTGTGGGTTAATTCTATATTTCTGATTCATTTCATTTCTTTGAGAAAATTCAATATAAACTCAGTAATTATATGTTTGAGTTGAATATAATACTGAAACAGTTGGCTACTGCTTTTGTTTTCTATAAAATGTCTATACGAATTGAATTTCAATTGTAAGATAAAGTAACACAAATATTGAAATTAAATGTAACATAAAAATATCTATACAAAGTTATCATGACAAAACATAAATTACACATGTTACACAAATGCATCTTAGCAGTTTCATCAATTTATTATTTCCATTGAATGTTCATTACATAAAAATGGAAAAACTTTTAAAGAGGAACCTCCACCATTTATCACAGGTATGATTAAAATAAATATTCCAATATATTGTGCTATTTTCTGTTTTCTTAGCCCAGTCTACCACAACTTATGATTCGGCATGTGTTAAACAATAGCTTATTTTTAACCACCCAGCCAGGTACACTAATGAAAGTCTGTGGATGAACGCGCTTCATTAGCATGGCCATAGGTATATGTTAGTATGTTAATATGTGTATATGTATGCTAGTATGTTAATGTGTGTGTGTTAGTGCATGTGTGCAAGTAGGAGCCTCACCTTCGTCGCAGGAAAAGGTAAATTGCTGATCATTCTGTGACTGTTAGCTTTGCTATACGTAAATGGAAGTAAACAAAATGTGATTATTGCCTTTAGGCATGGAGCAGGCAGCCAATATGGCTGCTTGCTCCCATGGTAACAATGAAGCTTGTCCCCTTTACGCCTCTATGTACACACAGGTACGCCCATAAAAAGGTGATCTGATGCCTCTAGTGATTTGTTTGAGGAAATTGAGTTGTGTGAGTGTCTGTAAGTGCGGTGGATGTGTTGTGTTCTGTGTCCTGTTCTGAGTGATGCAAGTTTTGTTGTTGTGTGCTAGTCAATGTTGTTGTTTGTATGAGTGTTTGTCAGTCAGTGCTGGGAGTTTTGTTCTTATGTTAGAGCGTTGTGAGTTTGTGTCGGTGACCACTGTAAGTTTCTTTTAGTATAGATCTGAGTGCTGTGCATTGTGTTTTGTTTGAATACCCATCTCCAGTTGTTGATTTGTGTGTGTTTGTGAGTGGATGTCTGTGAACGCTACGTATGAGTGATTGTATGACTGTTATTTAAGTGTCTAACTTAAGTATTGTGAATGATGTGATTAATGAGTGTAAATGTATTTTCACGTATTTATGAATTATATGACTAAACATAGCTGAGAACTATAGGTATGGAGAGTAAGAAAATACTTTATTTTTCATTAATTTAATCAAGTTATCATGGTTAGATTTCTTGAATTTCAGCACTAGAGGTTTAAAACAGACAATGATTTCAATATGCATGTAAAAATAATGAAAATTAAGTAGCCTCATGCAGGCATAACATCTATTACAATTTATCCGGGATCATTGTGTTTACAGAGCAGTAAGGATGTAATCTTAATAATAAAACCAGGCACACAAAATCTTTCATTTTTCTGCACACATGGGTCAGGGCATTTGCTTTGGAGCATAAAGAATTTACAGGTTTGGTCCCTTCACAGTATGGCAGTCCATTAACCGCAGCTGTCAGAGACATCTGCCTGGCTTGATTACCGTCAAAGCGTAGAGGAAATAACCATATACACAGCATTTTTGGAATGTACATTTCTTCTACACTAAAATGAATTCTTGGCTAGCCACAAACAATTTCTTTGTATTTATGTGGATGAAGGTTGGTACATTTTTAGATTAAAATAACTATTAACAACTCACCTATAGCCTGCCAGAGGAGTAATTTTTGAATAATGTTTGCCTGGAAGCTAGCAAGACATAGCAACATTTTAGAATTGAACTGATGGTCATTAAAAATACATATGCTACAGTTTATAGCTTGTCTGCATTGGTCTCGGGATTTGCTTTTAACTGCCAAAGAGGAAAGTAAAAAATCTGGTATGAATGTTATCATTACAAAGATATTGCTTATTTCATAAAAGTATATTTTTGTGAATATAATGCCACAGATTATATATAACAGAAAGGAGGCCATATATTTGGGGTCTAGCCCAGGGATGCGCAGTTCGCAGGTGTTTTTTTTTCTTTTTCATTTAGACCTAGATCCTTCTCTCTGGCAGCCGGTGGACGTCTGCACGATGCTGACAACCCCCGATCCTGCCGGCATTTCCGCCGGGGCTTCTATAATGGAGCACCGGTGTGACATGACCTTCCGATTTCCATCGGAAGACCATGTAGACAGTTGGCAAATATACAACTAATTCAGGAGTGGAAGGCAGCTTGGATAGGGGAACAACATGAGTAGCTTTAGCAAAGCTATCCGTCACAAGAAAAATGACTGTATTTCCCTCCGATGGGGGAAGCTCAATGATAAAGTCCATGGCCAAGTGGGTCCAAGGATAAACAGGGACAAGAAGGGGTTTCATGTAGCTCAGACTGTTGGGAATGGAATGCTTTGCTGGTAGAACAGGGAATGCATGATACCTCAAACTCCATACAATCAGACTGTAACTGTGGCCACCAAAAGTGCCTGGGAAATATATCGTGGATGCGACAAGCACTTGGGTGTCCTGAGGGGTGTGATGAATGAGCCAATACCAGTACATTATATCTCTGTGTTTTGGGAACAAACATATTGCCAATTTACTTTGAACAGGGGTCTCTGGACTGGAACTTCGACTGGAACAGGATTTGATTGAATAACGGGGACTACAAAGGCAATCATTTGAGAAGGTGAGATGATGGGTTTTGAAGTGGTTTTCTCATTGGAATGAGTGATGAATTGTCTAGATAACATAATTGGATTATGTAGACAAGGATTCCTTTGAGAAGTAACCACTGGATGTAGTTTGCCATGCAATTCTCTTTGTTGGGAGAGTACTGCTCTCACATCAATCTCAGAGGCATCCACCTCAACCACAAATAACTTGGAAACAGCTGGATGGGTTAAAACTGCCCCTTCTTAGTTATGGCAGTGAATGGGTGTTAGAGACCAGGAACCAGACGGACACAAAATATAAAATAAAAAAACACCTTTATTGAAATAACAAAGCAAACAAAGCAAAACTGTGATCCAGGAGCGTACACCAAAAAACAAGCCGGGGTCAGGAACTCAGATGAATACTCAGACAAGCCGGGGTCAGGAATAAAGAGACAAGTGATGTCAGGAACAAGCCGGGAATCATGAGCCAGAAGAGGTGTCAGAGAAAGCCAGGTCATGCACAGATAATCAGGAGAATGCACTTAAAGCCATAAATAACACCAGGCCAGAGTAGGAAATGGGCCTAGCTGCTAAAATAGCCTGGAAGGGATTGGTTGAAAAGAATCAGGTGAGTAACCATGGTAAGAAAGGAGTAAAAGCGGTTTGTTAAACATCACCTGAGTCAGCTTGACAGGGAAGAAAAGGCTGCTTGTTTATTCATTAGCTGAGTGTAAAAACACAGCAGTTCAGACAAACTATGACAGTAGGGCTACAATCTCTAAGAAGTTCTTAGTTCATTTTCATAATCCATGAACCTTTGGAGGGATTTGAGCCTAGGGTTGAGGTCACTCTGAAATGGCTGACAGCTTCTGAGGGTCCATTTGAAACCCAGAAGCTGTCCCTTGGAAAGGGACCCCGAGAGACCTCAAACTGACACTTTTGCAGTTATTTGGACGTAACTGCTGAAGGAGGATAATGACATGATAATGATGGGATTCCAGATCATAAGAATGAATTGGAATAAATGATTACAAACTGTTTAATCAAGTTCTCATGTTGTGCATGTACATGCTGGTCCGTTAGCTACTACTACCATGGTCATATAATTGTTCTATTAATGGGTAACCAACATTTGCCATGTGTGGGTCTATATAAAATTTCCATATTTCTAGGAACATATATTTAATTTTAGGGAAAACATGAATTTCTTTCCTTTCTGGTTATTGTTTTTTGTGTGCGTTATTCGTCAAAATGTAGCCAGTTCTTACAGGCTTACATTATTATTAATTGCACTTAGGTGATTGACCTGTCTGATGAGATAAAATGTTCATCAGTTGAAACCAATTAAAAAGATCAGCAGATACCATGCCTTTCATTCTGTGACACATCAATCAATATTTTTTCATTGATTGTACACGGTGCTATGTACACATTTTAAGTGATGAACATCACTTTCGTTTAGATGTGAAATTGAAAGTTAAATTTACTAAGCGTTTATATACTGTACAGTTGTACAGCATTACCAAAGCCTTCAATCTGTGATTGTTTTTATATGTATTTGGTGATAAAACTGTTATGTGTATTTACATAGAAACATAGACTCTGACAGCAGATAAAGCCATTTGACTCATCTAGTCTGCCTTATTCTTGATGTAAAGACTCAGGAAACTGTAATCAGTCTTTAGTCTCGTCTTAAAAGTTAAGACGAGATTAAAGGTCCCTGACTGTATTAGCCCCCACTGGGTCTGGGGGGCTGTCCCATTTATCTATCACCCTCTCAGTGAAGTAAAACTTCTTTGCTTTACAATTGCCTGTTGCAGACCTCTGTATTATGTCCAAAAAGACATGCTTTACCTTTTAAGCCATTTTGTAATAGTAACATAGTAACATAGTTCATAAGGTTGAAAAAAGACCAAAGTCCATCAAGTTCAACCTATATACATATTGTGTCCCTACTGTGTAATAGTGCTAATAAAAATGTTATGGTCCCAGTACTGATCCCTGAAGTACCCCTCTAGTAACAATACCTTCCTCTGAATATACACTATTAAGTACAACTTTCTGTATCCTGTCACTCAACCATTGCTTTTTCCATTCACCTATTTTAACATCCAACCCAAAACAGCCCAATTATTTTATGAGTTTTCTATGAGGGACAGAATGTCTTAAGGAAATCTAGATAGGCTATATGTACTGCTCCACCCTGGTTTATTATTTCAGTTACCTAGTCAATAAAATAAATAAAGTTAGTTGCACAAGATCCCACTGTAACAAACACGTGATGCTTCATATCTTGCAAACTATTTGCATAGTTTCCTTAGCATGGTTTCTATTCCCCAACTACTAAGATTTACAAGTCTATAGTTGGCTTGTAGAGTCTGCCTTGATACCGTTTTTTTTGAAGTGGCAGTACAATTACCAACGTTAAATCTGGAACTAATCCTGTCAACAAAGAATGGTTAAATAAGACTGCTAACAAAGTTCTTTTAATAACTGTGGGTATGTCTCATTGAGTCCCATGGGTTTGCCTGTTTTTATTTTATAGAGTTGAAGTAGAACTTCTTTCTCTGTGAACATACATGGGAATAGGTTTGATGTACAAAAAAAGATGGATTCTTCTTCATTTGTAAGGAAGGGTTATTATGGTTGGTGTTGATGGATGTTGCCGAGAAGTGAAGTCCTGTATTGGGTTTAATATTGCCTTTGAAGTGTATGTGCTTTAATAAAAATTATACTTTACAGGGAAAAGTGGTTTTTGTTTTTTACATATCGTTTTTCAACATTTGGAGAGTGTTGCAGAAGGGAGGCTGCCTGAAAACTACTAAGGAGAAGTACCACACTTACTTTACTTTCTTTTATCCCACGTTTAAATTATATTCATAATTTTCACAATACGGTTGAATAATATAGAAAATACTGATACCGGTAATCTTATTGATTTATTTTTGTTTGGGCATTGGATCTTTGTTCACACACACACCTAATTGACAGGGACATTGTGCTTTCCCTTTAAAGATAGATTTGACTGTATCTTCAAAACATATCTATTATTTACAAACAATATAATGTGTGCTATGTAATTATAGCATCCCATACATACATACATACTGTACATAAACACATTCATTCATTTATTGTTTTAATAACAGCTCCTGTCCAAGCAAACCTTCTGAGCTTATTTAATGATTTGGATAAAATAAAGTAAATAAAAAAAGTAAGTTTACTTATTACTGAATGGAAAGAATTAATCATCTAATAAAGATTTTAACACTGAAAAGGGAATGCTGAGAGAGTGTCTTACTATGATGTATATACTTAATATATTTTCTAGGCTACTTTTAAATTCATGTGTTACTTTTGTCAAATACAACATTTTACAATTCTTACACCCTAAGAATTATAACCTATAATATGAATCAAATAATGCAACATATATGTTTTATAAATAAACCTCTCGGATTGTTTTTGTGTTCTGCTATTGTTAAGTTCCTGACTGATTAGTTAAGGAACCTTTTGTCAGATGAAGATAAACAAGAAAACCTCACGGGAGGAAATGTATTAGAAAATAATAGATGTGTCACATTTAGGCACCAATTTCAGCCTAAAGGGTGATCATTTGAACTACATATCACTGATTAACAAACAAAATCCACAGTATAAGCCCCACAGATTTTTTATGTGGTTCAAGTCAGGGGTCCGAGATGGGATTTATAGCCCTGCTAGAAGATCCAATAACTGCTCCGTTTAAGCTTTATAGCTTGTATCCCATGTATCCTATGAAAATGTCCAGGTCCTCTGGTAGAAAAACAGCCCCTAAAGAGCCACCAACATATTTATACATGGGCATGAGGTACTTTTTTTATATGACTACCTCTCTGTGTGCGCCAAACCCTTTGGTGTTTATTGCCAAAAAGCTCTGGCCATAGAATGCAATCTCATTTGAAATGTCAGTAGTGTCTGGCAAACTTATGATGGTTGAGTTAATTTCTGGATGAAAGTAAGCCTTTTTTCTTTAAACCATTCCAAGTAACTTGTGGTGATGTAGGTGATGTCATATTGTAGATTTAGAGACTTTCTGACCCCAAGAACTAACTTCTGCAATTCTCCAGCTGTGATCCTTGGAGAATTTTTGGCCACTCAAACCATCTTCTTCACAGTCCATTGAGACAATACAGACGCATGTCCTGCTGGCTGATTAATAATATTTCCAGTTGACTGGAACTTCTTAATTATTGCCTTGACGCATTTGCTATTTTCTTATAGCCACTTTCCATTTTTTGAAGCGCAACCACCATCTGCATCCCAGCTATATTGATTGGTCTTAAGCATTGTGATGAATGACTAAGGGAAATTGGCTTATGTGTTACGTAACATTAACATTATACCCCTGTGAAAGAGGATGCCACAGTTGAACAATGTCCTATTCCTAGTCACCCAGGTGTACTAAAAATGTAAAATATCGCTGGGAATATAATTCAACTATATGTTTCTCTTATGAATTAATAGGGGTGCCAATAATTTATAATTTATATATTTTTTTATAAACCTCTATTGTGTATGCAGTTGTTGTAAGCAGAGTATTTTTGTACTGTTTGAAGAAAAGATCAAAAGGTTATACAATAAAGACAATTTTTCACAGCCTTCTTTGCTCATATTTACCAAGGGTGCCAATATTTGTGGAGGGCGCTGTAACATTACGTTACAGGACCTCATGGTGGTAGTGCAGTGTGTGTTAGTGTGTGTGTTAGTGTATGTGTCTGGGTATGTTATTAGTTGTCTGTCGATATGTTAGCATGTGAATGTGTGTCTGGTTATATAGGCCACCTTGCTCTGGCCTATATAAGACTGCAGGATTCCATTGCCCCTGTGTTCGGCTCTGGCTACCGAGTACGTTCCCGTGTTCCTGATTTTCGTGTTTATGACATGGCTTTGTCTGACTACCCTCAGGTTCCTGATTCCTGGCTATTGTACCCTGACACCGCTGACTTCCATATTGCTGACTCCGGCTTGTCTGACTACCCATTCTGGTTCCTGAACCCGGCTTGCTATGATTTTACATCACGTTTTTGCCCCTATATTGTTTATTCAATAAATAATTTTTTCATTTTATTTTTGTGTGTCAGTCTGGTTCTTGGTCCCTTGCCAGAGCAAGGGGGAGTTTCAATGAACCACCCACAGTACACCGTGAAAAGTCATAGAACTAACAACACTAGAGAAATCTCAAGTGTGGTTGTGTAACCATGACACTGGGTATGTTAATTGATGTATATTTCTGGGTATGGTGTGTATGGGTACATTAGTGTGTGTATGTATATCTGGGTATGTTAGTGTATGTTTGTATGTCTGGGTATTCTACCCTGCGTATGTGTGTGTCTGGGTGTTTTAATGTGAGTGTCTGTGTGTTATTGCTTATGTGTTAGTGGGGTAGTCTGTGTGTTATAGTGTTTGTGTAGATTAGTATCTTAGTGTGTGTTAGTAGGGTTAATTGTGTTATTGAGAGCGACCTTCCGGACATCAGACTGGAGGATGATTGCAATAAACAGAATCAATCAATTGTGCTTCTCCCATTCCCTCGGCTGGACAATGGGATTCCTAGTGATCCGTAAGGTGTGGTTAATTTTGTGAAACATATTTTGTTCCTTTTACATTTTCATTTTTTCAATGTATACAAGAGATAAAAAGATACCTTTTGACAAGATTACTTACCCTCTCCTGATCTACGTATACAAAAAGAATGATGATTCTGAAAATACTGGTTTTCCTTATCAGTGCAACATGACAACTTCTACAAAATCTCACAAAGCACATTTTATAAGCTGTCAAATGGGCCATTTGCATTTCATACCTAACCTTATTTCATCCATATACTTCAAGAATTAGGAAGCAATAAACAGCATAAACATAAACTTTTATTTATATGGATGTCAGGAGATCCCGCAATAAAATCCGTGGATGTACAAAAATGCCCTTTGGAAAGCTGAATATATATTTCTATACAGCTGCTTGCAAGACATATGAGGATCTTTTTAAATGTAGAGGTAAAAAAAATGTCTGTACTAAAATGAAAATTTCTGGGATGAACTGGAACAGAGATTGCGAGCCAGGTCTTCTCATTCAACATTAGTGCCTGTTCGCACAAATACTCTTCTGGATGAATGGGTAAAAATTCCCACATAACCACTCCAAAATCTGGAAAGACTTTCCAGAAAAGTGGAAGCTGTTATAGCTGCAAAGGAGGGGGATCAACTGCATATTACTATCTATGTATTTAGCATGCAATGTCATAAAAGTCCCTGGTGTAATGGTCAGGGGTCCCAATACTTTTGTCCATATAGTGTGTGTATGTATGTATGTGCAGGCAATGTAAGGACAATATATATGTGTGTATATATGGGCAGGTGTGTGTAAGGACAGTGTATATAGTATGTATGTACAGTATGTCCATTATATGGGCTGGCATTAGTAGTTGGGTTGTCTATACTATTTTGTTCTCAGCAATTCAGACCCTACTATTGGAAGAGCCTTAGCCCATTTAGAACACTAGAGTTTCCCATGGTATATATTGCCTTATTTTCCATTTAATATTTCATCTCAAATCAAGATTATCTATTATTTGTTGGTATACTCACCCACACACATTGTACACATCTCTTTTCTTATATGCAATGTTTGCTCCAGCCAACACAAAATAATAAATATTTGTAATAATATTAGCAAAAGGAGTGACTATTAATACATGGCTTTCGTTATTATTTCTAAGAAATAAGGTCTTAGATTTTGTTTGTCTTTTTTGGATATTGGCTTTTGTGCTTTCAAATACAGTTCAAATATAGGTTAATATAATACATTTTTTGTGTACCTGGGACAGAGATTTTCCTAGGTCTCATGAATTTGCAGCACAACATTTTCTCAACAAGCAAAATCCTATGACATGCCGAATCAATAGATTGATTTTGTGATAGTAAACAAATCTTTTTTTCTTTCCAAAGATACTTAAAAAAATGTTTGTAAAGATGGTTATATGTAAAATATACCGGTACGTGTATTGTGCTTTTGAAAACATTTCAGTCTCCAAGTTAATGTGTTATGTTATAGTAATTTACTCTGTATGCTCGACTAATAATAAACGTAGTAATGTAAGAGAATCCTTTTAATTCAGCTTTATGTGCTAGGTAAGGAGAATAATATATGCTAAGTTTCTATCTCACTAATGGACCATAGTCATAAGAAACAGGTGTGTCCAACTCCATTCCTTGAGGGCTTCAAACACAACAGATTTTCAGGTTGATGCATAACACATTGCTCATTCATGCACGTTGTTGATTGTCTGATTACTTGTTAATTAAAGAACTCTTAAAACTCTGGCAAGGCTACGTCCTTTGAGAATGCAGGGTATAAAATGTTATTTCAGACTGCTAAAAATTATAATTTCCTATGAAAATATGTTAATGCAATGAATGTTTAGTACTAATATACCTGATTAAGGTAAAAAGTTTTACTTATGTGTTCTCAACAGACAAGGCTATACTTCTTATCATTGCTTTTTGCCTGTTGAAGGTTTCAGTATATATACGATCGGTTAAAAAAATATCACATGCATGGAAGAATCCTAAATGGTATAAAACTGGTCTGATTGACGATAACCGTGGAAGTGCAGAGCTGGAGTACTATATACAAGGCATATACCATAACCTACTGTGTCCTCTACAGTAGGAATTGCAGGACATAATAGTACATCCGGTATCGTGATGGGATTTAAGAAATAATTTGTAAGCAACAACGCACAGTTTAACTTATTTATTACTGTGTATTTTGACAATTACCTTATTGGTTTTTTTTAATGCAAGTGACAAGGCAATAAGAAGAGAGCCACACATTTTTTATTTTTAATAAAACATAGACGTCATTGGTGAGAACATCTAAAAATCCTTGGCTTTGGTGATTATTTTTCATGAGAGAGACAAAACACTGGAAAAATTGTTCCAAATGCTTTGTTTAACCTTTGAATGCTATTTTAGTATGTATATAATATATCTTGAAGTAGCAGGAAAACACAGGTTGTGCCAAGCATCGTTCTGTAACCTGCAGTAAAATACAGAAAATGAATCTTTTTACCAGAACTCAAATTTATTTTGCCATTTAAAGGGTTTAGCAAAGGCTATGGCATTACCAGCAACACAAAATAAGCCTTCAGTAACACTGTAAAAAGTGTAGCTGAAGATGTAACACACATAATAATCTGCAATCACAAAGAATGTTCTATTTATAAGAAGAAAAATGTACTGTTCAAAAATGTGTATTTATCCCTTTTCCACTTTACAGCATACAATTACATCCAACAAAAATGGCCCAAAGAACTATGAGGATAGTATGTCTTCATACTATACCAGCAGCAGAGCCCCGTACAAAATGGGTATCAACCCCTAAAATGCCGCAGCATTACCCATGCTGCACTGTAGCTCTCATGGCGCGATCAGACAGCAGGGGAAAGTGTGGGGACCCAATCAACAAACAACCCCCTTCCTTGAAGCTGCCTGTGGCAGCTGAAAACCCAATCGCCGGTTTACCACAGTTGTAAAAATGGTGTCATACTTATGGAAAGATAATATTGGCATTGGAATCGCAATAATTATGGCATATCATCACTTGGCTTTGGATAAATATCCTAGGAGATGGGGTTTTAAGAAAGTGATTTTGTTTTTACCATATATATTGGAGAAAATATCTATTTTTCTTTTTTGTATTTTTGCCTTATTATATTTTGAGGGAGTGCATAGTTTGCCTTACGAATATGTTAATTTGTTCTGAAATAATTTAAATTTAACCATTGCTAAACTACAAAAATTGACCTGACATCCCAGGCGAGGAAATGTGTCCTTAACCCTAAAATATTTTATGTTTTGGCAATCATTTTAAATGTTCCTTGTATGTACAGTATTTTATATTAACATTTAATATATGCAAGTTTAAACATTCATACATTGTATTATGATCCTTTTATAATCTTTGCACATATTTTTAGAATACTCTGTCAAAGTAAGCATGAAGGTGAAAATGTTTTTATTGCTGGACCAGATGGAGGTGTCAGAATTGTTGATGTCTGATTTCTGTCTCTGGGAAGTGGACTGAAACCATTTTACCATTCCAACTGGCTGCTAACTTTGCATCCAGAAAGTTCCTGTTTGCATCAGAGACTACAATGTTCAGGTACTTGTTTCTGAGTATGCCAAACATATAAACAAATTTATATAACAGAAGTATTCATACCATATTCTGGTTAAGGCTGCTCTATAATTAAGCTAAATTGGTTATTTTATACTAATGTATTTACTTACAATATGTTAGCCTAACAGTAGCTTATTATATAGTACTGGATAGTTTCCCCATATAATAATAGTATACTAGTAGTTTTTGTCGGAGGCAATCCTAACAGCACCTGTAATTCACATTTTCTAAAAGCTTTTTTTATTACAATCAGCATACCAGGGAACTCTAAGACTAAAATAAGTGCATATTTGAACAATAAGATGTAAAAAAAACATGAGGACCAATATTAGAGCTGTTTAATTAACACATTTGGTGAGTCCCTGGCACAGTGGCATATTTGGGGTGTATGCCTCACATATCCCTCATCAGGGGGTCCACGCTGGCACAGACCTCCAGCCAGAGGCATAACAATCATGGTTGCATGGTTTGTCTGCCCATGTGGGGATACCCACAGCTAACGGCATAGAGAGTGTAAAGATCTTCCATTTGCATGATCTCTCCCTGCACACTGTATCTGACTGATCCAGCAGTCTGCACACAGAGGGGTGGTAGAGAGACACCCCTCTTGCAGGTAAGTGGTATAAACAGAGGATTCAGACAGGCTCTTTGGGGGGGCACAGACCAGCTGTTTTGGGGGAAAGATCGTACAGGCGGGCTGTTTATCACTGTTTATCGGCAAAGATGGCACAGGCAGGCTGTTTGGGGCACTGACAAGCTGGTGACAAAGATGTCACAGTCAATTTGTTTGGGGGCACAGACAAGCTGTTTGGGGGCAAATATGGCACAGACAAGCTGTCTGGGGACACTGACAAGCTGTGGTACAGACACAACACCAGGCACTGTGGTTCCTAGATACGTCCCTGCCTCCAGCCTCAAGACAGTGACTGTAAGGCACCTACCTTAAGCAGCTCCCGGTCGTCCTCTTCTCCCTCCCTCCCGACAGAAACGCCGGCACCGCTCGTTGGAACATGAAGCAGCTGCTCGCGCACGCGGCCGCTTCATGAATATTTATGAGGCTGACCGCCGGCTGGATTCCGCCATAGCGATCACGTCCCGGACGTTGGGGAACGCCCCCCCGGGCTATTTAAACCTCTCACACAGTGTCCTCAGTGCTCTGTTATACTGGTTCCTCCTGTATCTCGTGAGCTCCTCCTGTATCTCGTGAGCTCCTCCTGTATTTCAAGTATTTCTCTAGTTATCCCGGTATACGACCCTGGTCTGCTAAACGGCTCTCGTGTTTCTCTGGCATCCTGACTCTGGCTATTCTCTGACTCGGTGTATCTCTGGCATCCTGACTCTGGCTCTCCCTGCAACGTTGTGTACCTCTGGCATGGAGGCAGGTAGACCAGATGTCAAAGTTCAAAATTCAAAAATTCCCAAGTCTGGCCTTTTACCTCCCAAACAACCCGTGCATGGGTAGTATTGCTATTCTAGAAGATGTTACCGAACACATATTGGGGTGTTGTTTGGAAGTGACATATACCAGGAGCTGTAAACTTTTACCCGAAGTACCATTTGTGTAAAAAAACTGTAAATTAATACCACAAACCTTGATAAAGGCTGGTACTAGAATTAGTGCATGGGAAGAATTAAAATACCAGCACTTTTTTTTCGCCTTAATAATAAATTAAGCTTATATTCCAGTAATGATTTTGGAGTTGTCTTGTAATATTTACAAAATGTATATGTATTGTATCTACAGTATATATGATATATATATACTGTATATGTAATGTAATATATCATTACATATATACATGGACTGCTTGAAGGAATATTCACAATTGTGGATCCTACACAGAACTACTGAATATGATGGTGCTATGCAGCAAAACACATACATGTAAATAATATTTGTTTTGACTTGTCAGCACATGTAAAACCCAAAGGTTGTTTTTACAGTAAACCACTGAACATTGAACGAATATTTTTGGAGTACAGCATTTGAATCTGTGAACAGTACACTTCAAATATAACAGGACATGCTAGAATCAATATCCCATGTATGCTGATGCTTTATTGGCTTCTATAGCTGCTATTTGGCATTGTATGATGATAGCCAGGTTAGATTCCAGTTCCAGTCCAATAAGTTCAATCTTATATAGTTCAATAATAACTCACTTCCTCATATGCATTACTTTGCATTTTTTAATATTGAACTGGTATTAAAGTTGGTTGACCATTATTACACATTACTCTGTAAGAAATGCGCACCCTGAACTGAATTTTGTGTGATTTTCATAAGAAATGCCCACTTCTACTATGTAATTCCTAAAGCATCCAATTAATTGCTAATAATATTAATAAAAAAATAACTTTGTTCTTACCATTGTAATAATATGCTTGAATACACGGAGTCTCTTTTTCTTTGATAATAAGGGATTCTGAGCAACAGTTTTCAGCAATTGTTTAAACCAGGTCATGTTTTAGTTCTGACTATTGTATGACTTTTAGATAGAGTAGATGCATGCTAGCATTTCATGTGAAAAAAGCGTGCACACATGTATAATTCCTAATATTTTTTTTTATTTTATTTTATATTCAAAGACAAACTATAATCATGTCTATTGTTCCTTTTGGAATCAGAATTAGTGAATAATGCATTTTTCCCCCCAAACAAGCTTAGTTTTCAGGACTTAATGTAATCAACATTGTATTATACCATTGTTCACTTTTAATATGCTGTAATTTATGTGTAAAAGCAGAGAGAGGCATTTTCATGATCAAAAATGCAAGCATGGAAACTCATTGATCTAATCAAGGATTGAACAAATTGTTTAGAGAATAGATCATATTTTACTTAATAAATTATCTTTTTTTAAACTACTGTATAAAACAGCTTTGTATTATAGTTTTACAGGAGACATAATACTGAAACAAGTTTACAGATAGTAGGATCTGAATAAGTGTCCCATATAAAATAAGTTTTGGCCAAATCATTTTAATGATTGGCCAATATGCTTGTTTTTTATAAGATGATCATTCCACGAGTAGTGGGTTGATGAGGTTAAAATGTTGAGTAGAAGCATGTATATATATATATATATATAGGTTAGGATCTATAAATCTCTTACATTACACAAGGGAGGGAAAGTAGTTGGCACATTCAATTCTTCGTGTTACCCTTACAATTCCACCACATGGTATGGAGGCATGACTTGTTTTATTTGTATCCACCATCACTTGTGAAAATGATGGGGCAACTGCTGGCACTAGTTAAAAAATATGCACACACATTATGGCTTATTAAAAGCACTGTTTGATGAGTATTAGCCTATATTGTACTATAATGTCTCCTCATTGATATAGAAAATGGTCTAGAATATTTTTTTTAACTTGAACTAACTTATTAGGGCACCATCTTGGGAGAATCAGAGAAAGACTTGTTAGACTACAATTCAGTAGCAAGTCCAGGTTTACAAGGCACCACAGTCACTAAGGCAATGTTCAAAGAACTATTCCTGAATATTAGAGATACCTGGAAAAAAAAGATATGAAAGAGTTTGTTGGTCTACTTCAAACATTTTCAGAAATTGGGAGAGCTAACAGGTCGTGTGGAAGGAAAGATGGAGAAACTTACCTCTGTTCATAGTACTTAATCATTCCACTAAAATTATATTTAAATTCAGCTGATTTTTTTCTTAGAAATATAGTAATGGGTCTGGAAGATCACTAAATACTAAATAAGATTAGAATTAGATTGTTAATGGAACAAATTTGGCCCAGTATGTCTGTCTGTTTTGCAGGAAAGCTCACCATGTGGCTGAACAGAGAACATCATAGTCCAGATCTATTGTAGATCTCTGACATGGCTGCAGCAAAAATGGACTATGGTTTCTGGTAAGAAGAAAGCATGAAGTGCCCCAATTTGCAATTGTTTTGGCAATACCTCTACATTATTATTATTATCATTATTATCTTTTATTTATATAGCCCCAAAATTTTACGCAGCACTTAATACAATACATAAATTCAAGGGGTATGACAAGACAACAATTGACAGACTAAGACATTAGGTGGAGAGAGCCCTGCTCGCAAGCTTACAACCTTGAAGGAATGGGGTGACAAACATAAGGCAGAGAGAAAAGGTGAGAGGTAGTGTGGTGGTTGTATCAATGGTATGCTTCTCTGAAGAAGTGGGGTTTGAGATGTTTCCTGAATGTTGAGAGGGAGGGTGAAAGCTGAAGGTTCCTTGGAAGTATAGACGGGAAAAGGTAGAGGTGATAAGTGAGGAGAGCCTTAGCCCATGGGAAGAACATAGGGATCGAGTAGGAGAGTATTTGCTTATGAGTGCAGAAATGTATAGAGGAACAGTATTATGGAAGGCCTTATATGTTAGTACCAGGATTTTAAATTTAATTCTATAGGTAATTGAGAACCAGTTGAGTGGGGAAGCAGAAGAGGAGCGACATGGAAGGAAGATAAGCCTAGCAGCTTCATTTAAGACAGACTGTAGAGGAGAGAGTCGAGAAGAGTGTTGCAGTAGTCAAGACGGGAAATGATAAGTGAATGAACCAGAGGCAGGATCTGGTGAGGGACTGAGTGTGAGGGACAAAGGAAAGGTTAGAGTGAAGGATGACCCCAAGGCAATGGGCCTGGTTTGTAGGAGAGATAGTCTTGTTGTTAATGGTGATACAGAATTCAGATAGTGGAGTGGAGATGGAGGGAGGGAAGATAATGAGATCAGTTTTAGAAAGATTAAGTTTCAGGTAGCGTTGTGACATCCATGAAGAAATAGCAGACAAGCAATTGGTAATACGGGACATGAGAGATGGAGAGAGATTTGTGTATCATCTGCATAAAGATGATACTGGAGGCCAAATGAGTTGATTAGTGTGCCAAGAGATGAAGTATAAAGAGAGAACAGCAGAGGGCCAAGGACTGAACCTTGGGGGACACCAATCGAAAGTGGAAGGGGCGATGCTGTCTTGCCAGAGAAGGAACGGTTAAACAGATATGAGGAGATCCAGGAGAGAGCTGTATCTCGAATGCCTATAGAAGGAAGTGAGTCTAGAAGAAGATGATGATCAACAGTATCAAAAGCAGCAGAGAGATCCAGTAGTATTAGAATAAAAGAATAAAGAAGTGACCTTTTACTTTGGCAGACAGCAAGTCATTGGAGACTTGTGTTTCAGTAGAGTGAAGGAGTTAGAAACCAGACTGTAGAGGGTCACGGAGGGAATTAGCTTAGAGGTAAAAGGAAGCAGAGAGATAGGGCCGTAGTTAGTCAAACAGACGGGATCTGAGGAAGGATTTTTTAGAATGGGTGCATGATTGAAGGCTGATGGTACCGTTCCAGATGATAGAGAAAGATTAAATAGGTAGATAAGTGATGGACCAAGGTATGGACATAGAGACTTTGTGAGGTGTGATGTGGTCAAGGGGACAGGTTTGTAGGGGAAAAGGCAGTTAGTATGGGAGGAGTGGGGAGAGTGGTGGTGGGTGGTGTAGGAGGGGGTTGTAAAGAAGAGAGGTCTTGTCTAATAGTCTCGATCTTATCTTTGAAGTGGGTAGCAAGATCTTGGGCAGTGAGAGAGGTTTGTGGTGTGGGTGTGGAGAGACAGAGAAGGGAGTTGAAAGTAGAAAAGGCGTGGTTTGGAAGAAAGGGAAGCTATGAGAGTGGAGAAGTAGAGCTGTTTGGCGTGAGAGAGGACAGAGTTGTAGGTGTGAAGCATGAATTTATAGTGAGTAAAGTCTTTGCTGGATTTTGATTTTCTGAAGTAGCGTTCACAGGACCTTCAGACTTTTGCAGGTATTCTACACCCATATTAAGTGTGGGTGAACTGGATGTAGTTACAACTTATAACTAACCTCCATGCTTCCGTTGCTGCTTGGGTCCTGCCACCCCTCAAGCTTCTCAGATTAGCTGTGTTTGCAAAGAGATTGTACTCCTGTTTTAGTGATCAACAACCCAAACTGCTTGATCTATACATGTTAGACATCTCTTTTTTATTGTTTCTTAATGAGCAGGAACTTTTAAAACATGTATAAATTACAAACCATATATAACAAACTGTAAAACAAATTACACATTCTTTCATATTTAAAGTTGTATTCATTTTACAAAAATTAGTTACATAAATAAAAAGAGTTAAACAAAACTCCAAGACAAAACATAACATTAAAACTCAAATCGGGATTCTTCAGAAGAAGGGTAACCAGAGTCCAATCACAGCCTAAGTTTTCAATATCTGTATTATTTTTTCCCATTTTGTAGGCTTAATTAAGCTGTATCCACTTGATATTGTTATACCCAGTTCCATTTTACATTGATATAATGTGTTTAATCTTATCTCTTCCCACTGGGGCCTTTTTTTTTACTTTTCCAACAGTTTAGTTGATAGGACAATATGGGTTATCATCGTTCTGACATTTGACATTAGTTTTGAAATTTGTGGCCAGTCCAAATGTAATAGAGCACAGTCAGGGGTGAAAGGTAAATTGACACCAGTCATTATCTCAATATAGACCTTTCTCCAAAGAACTTTTATATAAATACCACCAAATATATAAACTGCCATTATCATTTCCACATCGCCAACAATTAGCCTCAATATGTCTATACATTTTTGCTAGTTTTGTTGGGTTAGGAGCCCATGCGAAGGGGATACTTGGGGTTCAGTCTGTAACCCACGGTGCATGATTATGCAGACAAAGACACCACAAACAGAAATCCAGGTAATGCAGTGTATTTTATGTATATAACAGGACCAGCAAATAAGGGTAATACAGATTAAGCAAGAAAAGTATGGCAAAACAAAATACCGGTAATAAGTCTTTTGGCAGGGATCCCGCTTGGAAGGGCACAAAAGGCACACAGCCCACTTGGAAGGGTACAAAAGTCACAAAAGCAGGGAGTCCACTTGAAAGGACACAATAGCAGGGAACCAGGAACAGTACAGGTGCAGAGCCACAGCAGGAAGGTCCATAGACTTCAATACAAAGGCCCTGACTGAAGGGCAGGGCAGGTTCATAAAGGCAAGGCAATCCAGGTAACAAGGCCCAGCTGGATGTATTGCTAGGGCTCAACCCAGGTAACAAGGCACACCTGATCCTAGTAATAGGGTTCTGAGTGCTCCAGAGGGCGGAAGGTGGCCACTAGTGGTAGCAGATTTAAAGCCACAGGTATAAAAAAAGGCCATGGTTCAGGCAGCGAAAAATGGTTCCTGACACCATCTATTACAAACTTAAAAAAAAAAATTCTCTAATGTTTAAACAATGTATAACGATATTGATCGTATTGAGGCTGTCCAGTTATCCCAAGAAAATCCACTAGTCTACTATAAAGGGAAAGCTTTTTCCTAACCTTATCCCATACGCCTAAAATGTTCTTTAGAACCAGAGAGCCTTCTCTACTACCCCAATCTCTACCCCCAACCCTAATAAGCCATGGCAGAGATGCCAGACCTGCAAAACCAATAGCTTTCTCCTCTATTTGATACCATGTTTCTTCTGTTGCATCCTTTATCTGGGATGCCATAATATGTGCTAACATGCATGCATTATGGTACTCAATTATATTTGGTACTCCAAGGCCCCCTTCACTGATTTTCCTTGATAAAAGTGCCAAACCTATTCTTGGTTTCTTACTTTGCCAAATAAACGTATTAAAAGCCGTCTGAATCATGCCTAGCCACGCCTTAGGGACTATTAAAGGTAGCATTTAAAATAAATAAAGTCCATTTAGGTAAAATATATGACCTAATTGTATTTATTCTACTGATCCAAGAGATTTCTCTTCTTATCCAATCTCTTAATACTTTATTTGTAGATTTCAATAGAGGTAGGAAATTCACCTCTATTGTTCTTGCAGAATCCTTGGTAATTTTAATGATTTTCTCAGATATCAGTGGCAAGAGGCTCAATCTTTAAAACATGCAGCAAGGGTGATAGTGGGCATCCCTGTCTTGTACCTTTAGTAATCGCAAACCATTCCGCATCAATTCCTGGGGCCAACCATCCTTGCAGAAGGGTAAGTATATAAAGCCATAATGGCATCATATATATGCCTGTAACGTATGCCCCAAAAAATCCCACTTTACCTTGTCGAAAGCCTTTTCTGCCTCCAATGACACGGCCAGGATGGGAACCCTAAAACGCTGTGAAACATCCAGAATATCAATTACTCTTATAATATTATTCTTAGGCGTTCTACCAGGAATAAAGCCTGTCTGGTCTCACAAAATTAGACCCGCTATCACTCCTTTCAACCTTTTTGCTCATATTGCAGCATAGATTTTGATATCCCCATTTAAGAGCAAGATTGGATGGTAGTTAGAGAGGATCTCTGGGTCTCTGTTAGACTTTAGTATAGGAACTATACTGGCCCTTAGCATAGCAGGGGGAAAGGAACCGATTTCAATTGCTTCATTGAAAGTTTTAGTAAGTTTCTCTGCTAACAAATCCTTAAATATTTTATAGAATTTATTGCCAAAACCGCCGGGTCCTGGCGCCTTATTAGTTTGCATTTCACTTATAGCTCTTTTAACTTCTTCTATATCTATAGGTTTATAAATAAACCTTAATTGTTCTTCTGATATTTTAGGAGTCTCTCTACTGGAAAAATATTTTTGTGGTTGTTCTTGTTCTTTTCTCGTTAGATTATATAAGGATTTATAATAATCATTAAAGGCAGCTCCAATTCTCTCTGGGGTGGGACATACATCTCCATTTGATCTAATTCTATAATTTCTCTTGGATTGTTTCTTACCTTTTAATTTGTTAGACAAATTGCTGCTATAATACAAATTAATTTTTAAATCATGTAGATTTTTATTCTTTTCTTCGATCAATAACTCATTTATTTTATTTTGAATCTCCCCTAGTTGTTTAGTTTTAAATTCAGTTGGAGAATGCTTATTTTCCTGTGAAAGTCTGTAAAATTTCAGATATGTCACAGCTAAGGAATCCCCTCTATTTTTCTTCATCATAGTGCCGGGTTCACTTGTATGCGCTCCAAGTTATAGGGAAGGTAACTTCCTTGCTCTCATTTTCAAGAAAATATTTCTCTATAATATCCATTATATAATCCCTATTCTCCTTCTTAAATAATATATTTTCATTTAATCGCCAAAATTTTTTCTTTTTTGGGGTCTTCTGGTAAGATATCAAGCACTATTACATTATGATCTGACCAAGTAATATCTTGTATCAATACCTTTTTTACTTTCCTGACTATTTTGTCGTCTCCCAAAAATGAGTCAATTCTGGAGCATGAAAGGAATGTTTTAGAGAAACAGGCAAAGTCCTTTTCTTCCAGGTGTTATATTCGCCATAAGTCAGAAAGACCACATTTCCTAATAGTTTTCTTAAATTGTGTTTTTATATTTCTGTTAAAAAAACATCTAGAATCGAGTCTATTATCTAATGCTGGATCTAGGATTCAATTAATATCCCCATGTGAATAGCAGTTTACCTTGTCTTAATCTAACTTTTTCAAATAACTCCATAAAAAATCGATTAGAGGAGCCGTTAGGTGCATATACATATACATCAGGGCATAAATCTCACCTTGGATCTCGGCTATCAGTATCAATACCCTTGCTTCCTCAAAATTACACGTTCTTAATATATAAATTATAGATACATTAGGTGTAAATATATTCTTGAAAATAGAACACTAACAATACAGTAAATTATAAATGTAATCTTTCTTCTCAGTGCCAACCTTATTTCCAAAAACAGCTTTCCATTGCTAACTTTGTCTCAAAAAAGCTTCCCGGTGCCAACTTTGTCCCAAAAAACAGCTTCCCAGTGCTAACCGTGTGTCCCTTAACCGCTTATCAGTGCCAACTTTGTCCCAAAAACAGCTTTCCAGTATCAACCTTGTCCCCTTAACAGCTTATCTGTGCCAACATTGTCCCGAAAAAACTGCTTCTCAGTACCAATGTTGTCCCAACAGCTTACCAGTGCCAGCCTTGTCCCTTAATAGCTTTGTCAGCTAAACAGTGTCCCACCACCACCCCTAATGGCTTATCCATGCCAACTTTGTTTTAATAGACAGCTTCCCAGTGCCAACCTTGTCCCCTAATAGCTTATCAGTGCCTGCATTGCCCTCCAAAAGCCTCCCATTGCCAACCTTGTCCCTTAACAGCTTTCTAGTGCCAACCTTGTCCCCTAACAGCTTTACAGTGCCAACTTGGTCCCCTAACAGCCTCCCATTGCAGCTTCTCAGTGCCAACTCTGTCCCCACCCTAGTTTGCCTGCTTACCTGGCTTAGCCTCGCTCGGTCCCTCCACACAGTCTGTAATTTTCTTGGTATCATGGCTCCCACTGGAGCGGCAGCACCACCCACGAATATTACTGAGTGGGCGCGCTCTTTTTTTTTTTTTTAGGCAGATGGAAACTTTATGTCCATCTTAAAAAAATTGAGCGCACCCACTCAATACTTTTCAGTGTAAAGCACTGCCAGAGAGCTCTCATTCTGGGACAATGCATTGTCTCGGATTGAGGCTTCCTGGGACACAGGACATGAAGTCCCATTGCAGGACTGTCCCGAGCAATCAGGGACATGTAGTACCCTAGTTACTGCATGTTTCTGTATTTATTTCTGTAGCGGATTAAATATTAGTGTTAATGCTGCCATATATTAAGATGAGAGGATTTAATTGGCTTTAACCAGAGGGGTTCTTTACTCTGACACCATACTTAAATTATCTTTTTGTCGCTGATCTTATTTGTTTTTCTGATGTTTTTTAACCTTAATATCAGGTGGTACAATATTATCATTTTTTACACTGTTGTATATACACTGCCTTTGTGACTTTTATATTTGTGCAAAATTCTTCAAATAAGCATCAAGTTTCAAATTCAAAATGATCCAAGGCATCATGTCAATGTTATGTTGCCTTTCAATGCTGGGTATTTTCAGGATATGGTGAGTCAAATGGCAAGATTTCAACTTAGGCAAAAGTTTTGTTATGTATTGCAACTTTAGAATCTATAACATCTGATCTTTGTTCAGCTTAGTTTTGCTGGCAGTCAATTATATATGACAACTTGAGGATGATCTGTTGAGTTGCCCTCAAGCTGACCTTTTGTAAATATCCAAGTTTATGCTTTTCATAAAGCTCACCAAAGTAAATCAACTACTATGACAATACAATTTTAATAGAATATAAATTGCACGTATTACTAGAGGAGAAATTAAGTAAACATCTAATTGCTTACTTTATCAATTGACAAACACAACCCAGATGCCAAAGTACAAGTTGTTTGTACAATCTGCACGTGTGCCAACAAGTCTCACTATTCATCACATACTGGCATGCAGTCTCCTGATATTTGCTATTAATTTGTCCATAGACTCTGAAGAAAGGGAATACATAAGAGAGGCTGTAAAAAAGGTTAATTGGTTTTGTTGACCATCTGTTTATGCTGAGAATAAATGCTAAGAATAATATGTGATAAATGACACATACAAGGATTAAATAAATCAGACAGGATTAGACATGACCTTTGGTTTATTTTAATGGAGCCAAAGAATGACTGCAACATTTGTAAGTAACGAAAAGGTTTTTTTTTCTCTTTTTTAACTTTTTAGAAGTAGAAATACACAAATGCCAATGTGTCTCAAGGTGATGTAGGAGACCATCAGAAACATTCCAACAATGTAGAACTAGGAATACATTTAAAGTTACCATTACTTTTTAACTAGTCCTCAGCCTGATGCTTTCTATTTTACAGATACTAAGGAGACATCAGATACACCCTCAGCAGCGACTGACTGGTGAAGTAGATCACAATCCTGCTGGTATGCTATTATACAAGAGATTTACAACAATCCCCAATTTTTGCAAGTCCTATCTAATTTTACATGGCTAATTTTGTTTGTCATCTGTTCATGAATTTCTTTAGATCATGGCATCATGTGCTACTTTTTAACAATTATTTTTTTTCGCATAGGGCCAATTAGGATTGGACAGCTTTGTCTAATATGGAAATTAGTTTGATGATCTGAAACACTTAAGTGTGACAAATATGCAGAAAATAAAAGAAATTGGGAAATTGTTTTTTTCACAGCACTGTGTACTGTATGTACTGGGCTGGATCCAGGTTTGAGACGGATGTAGGCTACGTGAGGCATCCATTCCTGACTAGTGGGCATCCACATGGACAGTGTAGTTGGTCTTAGTGATGTCACCCATTGTCTCCTCATTAGCGGTGGAGTGTCTATCCAGCCCCATTTGCTCCTCCTATAATTGTCCTTCAGTAGCTGAATAGGAAATATATATTTACAGATATAAATAAAATATTATTGTAATTATTTCAAATAATGTTGTTAAAACCAGATTAGAAGCTTGCTTGCAAATGATCATACTTGAGAATACCAGCATCAGTACAGGAATAAAAGATGTTGCTCATGTGTTGGGCAACCTTCTTTGTACATACAATACTATATTATTGCAGTTAGCCCAGTGCCTCTTGATGGCATCCTAAGTTATATTGCTCTGTCAGTTGCCCTTCTCCGCCAAGGAAAGTAGATCCTTATTTCCGAGGACCTTCTACGTGGATTTTCTGGTGGCAGAAATCAGGGCTTCTTCTTGTTTTTATCACCAGCAACAGACTTCTACACTTTATGACCCAAAGTTTATGGACACTTAGCCATCTTGCCTATATGAGCTTTTTGGACATCCCACTCCAAAACCATTGGTATTAATATTGAGATGATGCTCTTTTTGTGGCTATAAAACCCTCCACTCTTCTAGGAATTTTGAAGTGTGTCTGTAGGGATTTCTGCTCATTCATCCAAATGTGTATTAGGTCAGGAGGTCAGTGAGTTCAGATACGCATGCTGGATGAGAAAGTGTAGCTTCTAATCTGCATTCATCCTAAAGATGTTCAATGAGGTTAAGGCCAGGGCTCTGTGCAGCCCATTCAAGTTCCTCCACACCAAACTTATGTCTTTATGGACCTTGCTTTGTGCACAGGGGCACGGTCATGCTGGAACAGAAAAGGAACAGAAAACTTGTGCTACAAAACTGGAAGCATACAATTGTCTAAAATGTATTTGTATGCTGTAACATTAACATTACCCTTTACTGAAACTAAAGGGCCTAGCCCAATCCCTGAAGAAGGCCCCAGACCATTATCCTTCCTCTCAACTTTACAGTATGCACTTTGTATTGTGGTACATAGTATTCTCTTCTGCCAGAATCAGATTTGTCCATCAGACTTCAAGATGTCTTCCCTGCAGAGACCATTTGCCAGAGGCGTTTGCTTTACACCACTCCAGCTGGTGCTCGGCATTGTGTGCAGCTGCTTGGCCACGGAAACCAATTTTGGGAAACTCCTGACCCACAGTGCTTGTGTTTATGTTAAAAAAATGGTTAAAGTATTCAGTGCATTCTAAAAAAAAAAATTTGTATAGAAAAAGGTGTATTGATACACCTTGTGTTGGATGACTCTAGAAATTGTCTCTTCAGTTTGCATTTGAGTAGTTATTATACATTTGTTAACATATACAAAACCTATAACGTTCTCTTTGGACACATAACATCAGACTATTTTTTGTTGCATCATTATTTGAGTATAAATGGATGAAACCACCATGATGGTTATATGAAAACATATACAAATACACAGCATATGTCATTAATTCCAAATTCAGAGGGACCACCTTTGCACCAAAATCTTTAAAACCTCTTAAGATCTGTTCCATCGGCAATACAGGAGTCTTACTTAACCCCTTAAGGGTTATTTTTTCTATCCTTTGTGACCAAGACTTTTGTGGTGCTCATTTTTAGAGGTAATTTTCTCCTCTCCCCTTTAGTGTATCCACACAAGTTATATATTGGGTTTTTTTCAGGACAAGATGGGTATTCTTCAGATACTTTTTATCACATTATATAATTTCCTATAAAAAATATGATGAAAACTTCAAAAACAAAACACTTTTTTCCTCACTTTTACTCATCTAAAAAACCTGCTAAATAGGTTCTACTATTTGTCCTGAATTTAGAAATACACAATGTTTTTTTTTTGCCTTTTTCTGCAAGTTATTGGGCAATAAGTAGTGTTTTGCTGTTTCAAAACCATTTTTACCCCAAATCTGGTCATTCTGCTATTTTGGTTACCTTTGAAGCTGGCCAATGCAATTTACCCAATTAAACAATATATTTTTGAAAACTAGACACCCCAATGTATTTCAGATGTTGGTGTTTTAACCTTTCCCATGTACGTATTCTACTACAACCCTTTGTCCAACTCTGTAGTAGTAATTTATTTTGTGTTTTTCACACAAATTGTACCTCAAGTATGGATTTAATGCTCCTGGTATATACATAGTACATAAGGTTGAAAAAAGACCTAAGTCCATTAAGTTCAACCCTTCTGTGTCAAAGTCAAGCAATACCCATATATGTGTTCAGCAACATTTCTTGAGTACATTTATACCTCCCATGCATTGTTTTGTCTGATTGTTTGGGGGGCTAAAAGGCCACATTTGGGAAGTGCACTTTTTTCCATTTTGGTCAGTCCTATCCTTGAACCTGGCCAGTCCAATTTACCCCATCAAACCATTTTATATAAAAAAGTATACATCCCTTGGGTATTTGAAATGCTTTTATTTTAACTCTTTCCATGTCAAGATTTTTGGGAAGATACAGCGCTAATTTTAGCACTTAATCATAATAAACTTTATTTATTTTTTTATCATTCTTAGACATTTTGGGGTTTTTTTTACATTTTGCTGGAACTGGATGGTTCCCCTGAATGTGACATCACTGCATAATTCTTTTTAAATGTTACCACATTTTTTATTTTCAGCTATTTTTATCCATATTTTTCTTTTTTTGGAAAATATTTTACTAATCACATTGTGATTAGAAAGCTGGGCTCATTTGAGTTGCATGGTTGAATGTAGTACCTGTATTCAACCTGCAGGGGGAGAAAGAGCTCTCAGGAGGGTCTGGAGAGACTCTCTTGGAAACTTGGTCGTTTTGTTGTTTTAAAAGGACTCCCCGCCATCAACACCATTTAAGTGAAGAAAGTGATCGTAGATCACTTTCTAAGATTGTTTAATGCCATGACGTGCCAGGCACGTCATTGGTCGTTAACTGACCGCTTTTGAGTGACGTGTCTGGCCTGTCATTGGTTGTTAAACAAAGAATAATGATACTCAGATAAACATTTAATTGATATAATATATAAAATGTGTAAATTTAGAAAAAGGTTGATGTTCATTGCAAATATGTAAATGTATTTGTTAATTTTAGTTAATACTTAATTTGATGATTGTGTTTACCTTAACCTTCAAAAATACATATTCATTAGCAGTTGCTTGCTATTGACTGGCAAATGTCCTTAGAAAGTAAAGATTACAATTTGAGAAAAGAATATTCTTTTACCAGATATTTTCAAGTGATATATCACAGTTAATCAAGAACTTGCCAACCTACTATGTCTCTTCAGAGGGCTGTTGCCATACTCATTCATCAAAGACTCTTACTAAAGCAGGCAATCCATCTGATCCATGGCCTTAAAGCCTCTAATGTGATATTTCATGTGGTACAAGTCTTATTTGACCTTATTATTTTGAAATGCAAAGAAAAGGACATGGGGACATGAAATACTGTCATAGAAAGTTACAGTGGGTGGCTATCACTGTTCTATATAGTTGCTGCCATGTTTATCATATTAATGAGAAATCACGTAGGGTTTGTATGATGTTTCAAGAACAGTTGAAATATATTTTTTTTCTACCTTGTAACTTTTTGGTTGCCTTTGGATCGATGACATGTCAAAAAATATTAACTGTAACTTATTAAAATTCAAAGAGATTTTGTTATTGTCGGACACTGTTTATTTCAGTGTTGCAAAAATGGAGTCTGAGTGACAGTAAGGGCATGGCAGTATACTGTAGCTATTCTGATATGCTTCAAAATGCTACAAGGACAAGTTGTATTGCATTCTGTGTTTAGTTCCAACCAATATTAAATGTTGTAAGTGAAACTGGATGTTTATTTATAATGTATGCTGTATACCAATAACGCTTGTTTTGTTATTCTTCCGCTATCAATCCCTGCTATTAAATAAAAGAAGATACATTATGCAAAAATACATTACAACTAAGTTTGCTGTAATATTATAGGTTTATTTGTCAAATTAACCCAGTGTTCATGTTTAAAAATGCAAATAAAATATCATAGAAATAATTAACAAACCACCCCTGAGTGTCCATGCTGGAAAAAAAATATTAGGAAATGTGAATTAGGATTTGTACAAATTGCAAATTTACAAAATGGTCAGATTTTTCTTAAATTTGCAAACTTTTTCTGCCGACCACTTCTGCCTACTGCCGCTTTCTCTAACTTTTATCTTCCCTCTTCCTCCACATCTCCACGGACATAACCTGGTGCGAACTGCCACCAAAATGAAATTGTTTCTGGCGTCATCCTCTTACCCAATCCTCAAATCAGGGGGAAGACGTCAACCTGGCGTGAACTGTCGCCAAAGTGGCATAGATTGGCCTATTTGGAAGATTTTAAGTGACAGCATGCTGCCTGTCTGATCGTAAGAAAATAAAAATAAATATTTTGTGCTCTACAAAAACATGAGGCTTTGCTGGCTGTGTAAGTACACTACTCAGTATTTGAAGAAACGGCTTCTAATTTTAATGTGACTGTCCATCTAGTTAATAACACAGTTGCTTTTGTTACCTATCTAGCTTACAATCACTTATCTTGTACCCCCACCCCACAGTCCCGTCCTACTTTCCCTGCTGAAACAGTGTCAAATGCACTGTGTTTGTTTGTGGAGTGTTCAGTGTAAAGTTTTGTTGAAAAAAGAAAAACAAAAAAAAAGGGGTTAAGGGCTATTTCAGGTGTGTTGCTAATTAAGTAACCTTCTCTGTGAGTTCTGCTTGGCTTTTTGCAGTTGCATTTAGCTTGGACACACAAGCGAATCCTGAGCTGGGGCGAATCTCCTAAGTGACATCTCTAAGTGAGGAGTTACAAGCAAAGAAGGAGTTAAAAAGCAAAAAGGAGGGGAAAGTATACATCCTTGTTATTCCATATATATTTATATATCTTACATTAGTTGGCATGTTGGATAATGCCACTCAGTGCATGTCTTGCAAAATGTATGTGTTCTTGGAGCGAGCTCCCCAGGGGCCATACCGCTGTTGCAAGTGTGAGCAGGTTGCTTCTTTGGAATGTACTGTGATAGATCTAAAGAGGCAACTGGCAACACTGAGGGACATAGACAACATGGAGAGGAGCTTGCTGCTTACAGAGCAGGCATTGGCTGGGGCCAGTGCTGAGGGGGGTGGAGATGGGGAAGAAGAGGTCTCGAGGGCAGAGAGCTGGGTTAGTTGTGCAAGGGGCAGCAGGGGCCGGAGAGCTAGGGAGGTTTGTTCTGGGCTAGATCACCCCAACATGTTTGCCAGTTTGTGCGAAGATGCTGGGGAGACCAGCTCAGAGGAAGCATTTCTGGGGCAGGCTGACTCTCCTAGCAGCCAGGAGAGTAGCCTCTCCAGCATAGTGGGGAGCCAGAAGGCTAGGAAGGCTAGACAGGTGCTGGTGGTAGGGGATTCAATTATAAGGAAGGTTGATAGGGTAATCTGTCGCCAGGACCCCGAATGCCGAACAGTATGCTGTCTCCCGGGTGCTCGGGTTCGACATATTGTGGACCGGGTAGACAGATTGTTGGGAGGGGCTGGAGATGACCCAGCGGTCGTAGTACATGTTGGTACTAACGACATAGTTAGGGGCAGGTGGGGGGTCCTTAAAAATGAGTTTAGGGCACTAGGTCAGAAACTTAGGCAAAGGACCTCCAAGGTAATGTTCTCTGGAATATTACCAGTACCACGCGCTACTTCAGGGAGACAGCGGGAGCTTAGGGAGATCAATGCGTGGCTAAGAGCATGGTGTAAGAAAGAGGGATTTGGGTTTTTGGAGAACTGGGCAGACTTTGCAGTCGGCTACAGACTCTACAGCAGGGATGGACTGCACCTCAATGAGGAGGGGGCTGCAGTGCTAGGGGAGAGGATGGCTAGGGGAATTGCGGATCTTTTAAACTAGGTTCTGGGGGGGAGGATAAATATAGAAAAGAAGTGCTAGCTAGAGTAGACTCAGAAGGGGGTCTAGCTATGGGAAAAGGGGGGGAGAGCACTGGTGGGGTTAGCACAGACAATATGGTGTTGCATAGTACAAAACCTGCTGTCAAGAATTATTTGTCAACTGTTACATCAGAAATGGGTAGTAACCTTAAATGTCTTTTAGCAAATGCGAGAAGCTTGGCAAACAAAATGGGTGAGCTGGAAGTATTGGTAAGTAATGAACAATATGACTTGATCGGTATCACGGAAACGTGGTGGGATGATACATATGACTGGTCAGTAAACTTACAAGGATATTCACTTTTTAGAAGGGACAGAGCAAATAGAAAAGGGGGAGGGATTTGTTTATATGCAAACCCTAAACTTAAGCCCAGTATTAAGGAAGATGTGCATGATGACAGTAGTAATGTGGAGACGCTGTGGGTAGAGATTAACCTAGATAGTAAAAAAAGTCACACACTACTTGTGGGTGTATGCTACAAGCCACCCAACATTAGCAATGAGGGGGAAGATCAGCTGCTATTTCAAATTGAAAAGGCTGCATATAGGAATGAAGTTTTGATCATGGGAGATTTTAATTACCCAGATATAGATTGGAATAGTGGAACTTGTTCCACTAAGGGCAGCAAGTTTCTGAACCTGCTTAATGACCAATTTATGTCCCAATTAGTAGAGACCCCAACCAGAATGGATGCCTGTCTAGATCTGGTAATAACTAACAATGAGGAACTTATCTCAAACATTATAGTAAGAGAACACTTGGGGAATAGTGACCATAACATGGTTTCATTTGAGATTAATTCCAAAAAGCAAATGGGTAACTTCTCTACCAAAACTCTTAATTTCAGAAGGGCAAACTTTGACAGGCTAAGGTCCACCATGGAATGTATAGACTGGGATGGATTGTTCTCTGGGTTAAACACAGAGGAGAAATGGAATACCTTTAAGCACATATTGCAAAGTTATACATCCCAATATATACCTATGGGAAACAAATACAAAAGAAACAAATCAAAACCAATGTGGCTTACCTGGAAAGTAAAACAGGAAATAAGGAATAAACAATTGGCATTTAAGCATTATAAAAGCGAGGGGTCGGTAGTATCATTTATGGCATACAAAGATGCCAACAAAGCCTGCAAAAAGGAGATTAAAATGGCTAAACTAGAAAATGAGAAACTTATTGCCAAGGAAAGTAAAACCAATCCCAAGAAATTTTTCAAGTATGTGAATGGGAAAAAGTTAAAGGTAGAGAATGTCGGTACGTTATTATCTGAAACTGGAAATTTGGTTAGTGAGGACAGAGAGAAAGCCGACATTTTAAATGCTTTTTTTTCTTCTGTTTATACCAAGGAAGAACCGATGACGGAGCCCCTGCTGGCTAATTTTAAGAAACCGTTGCAACAAACATGGGATTGGCTGACACAAGAAAAAGTGCTCAAGCAATTAAATACTGTTAAGGTAGACAAGGCCCCTGGACCGGATGGTATACACCCAAGGGTACTGAAGGAACTAAGCCTAATTCTGGCCCAGCCACTATTGCTAATCTTTAGGGATTCTTTCAGCTCGGGCGTAGTTCCATTAGATTGGCGCAAGGCAGATGTTGTGCCCATATTTAAAAAGGGATCAAAATCTCAACCGGGCAATTACAGGCCAGTAAGCTTAACATCGGTAGCGGGGAAATTATTTGAAGGGTTGCTAAAGGTATACATTCAAGATCATATCTTGATCCATAATCCAATTAGTAGAAGTCAACATGGATTTGTGAAAGACCGGTCTTGTCAAACCAACCTATTAACATTCTATGAAGAAGTTAGTAAAAATATAGACCTGGGGTTGGCTGTAGATGTGATTTATCTGGACTTTGCTAAGGCGTTTGATACGGTTCCGCATAAAAGGCTACTCTATAAATTAACAGAAATAGGCTTAGGGGCAAATGTCTGTATGTGGATCAGAAATTGGCTAAAAGATAGAATGCAGAGGGTTGTTGTGAATGGATGTTTCTCAGCCTATACGCAGGTATTAAGTGGCGTGCCTCAGGGGTCTGTCCTCGGTCCTCTTCTTTTTAATTTATTTATAAATGATCTCCCAAGCTGCATTAAGAGCCATGTCACAGTTTTTGCTGATGACACAAAATTAGGCCGGGTAATTCAGACTAATCTTGATGTTTCTTCATTGCAGGAAGATCTAGACAGAGTTGGGGACTGGGCGTGCAAGTGGCAGATGAGGTTCAATATAGAGAAATGCAATGTTATGCATTATTGTAAAAATAATAAAAATGCAACCTATTCTTTAAATGGAATATCCTTGGGCGAAACTACCAATGAGAAGGATTTAGGAATAACGGTTGACAACAGACTTGACAACAGTGCGCAATGCCAGCAAGCAGCTGCGAGGGCCAATAAGGTTTTAGCATGCATAAAAAGAGGTATTGATTCAAGGGAGGAGGATATCATCTTGCCTCTGTACAGGTCATTGGTAAGACCTCACCTTGAATATGCGGTACAATTCTGGGCACCGGTCCTTAAAAAGGACATTATGGAAATAGAAAAAGTGCAAAGGAGGGCTACGAAATTAATAAGGGGTTTGGGAGATACCAGTTATGAAGAGAGGCTAAAAAAGTTAAAATTATATACACTGGAGAAACGGCGTCTCAGAGGGGATATGATAACATTATATAAATACATGCAGGGCCAATATAAAGAGCTCTTCAGTGACCTGTTCATTAACAGAAATATACAAAGAACAAGAGGTCACCCTCTGAGACTGGAAGAGCGCAGATTTCATAGACGACAAAGGAAGGGATTCTTCACAGTGAGGACAATTAAGGTATGGAATTCACTTCCAAGGGAGGTAGTGTTATCCAATACATTAGATACCTTCAAAAGGGGCCTCGATATTTTCTTAGAAAGGCACGATATACAGGGATACAAATAGAATAATATTAATATTTTAGAGCTTCTTGATCCAAGGAGAAATCCGATTGCCTCTTGGGGTCAGGAAGGAATTTTTTCCCCTGATGGCAGAATTCGAGGTAGCTTAATTGGGGGGTTTTTGCCTTCTTTTGGATCAAGAATAGAAAGGTTAGGTAGAAGGGTTGAACTTGATGGACTTAGGTCTTTTTTCAACCTTATGAACTATGTAACTATGTAAAATGGACAAACCAATGAACACTTTTCCAACAAACATTGGAAGGTTTTACTTTGTTTTTTTTTGTTTCATTGGAGGACCCTTCTTGTTTTCAATCATGCACACAAATGCACGAATTAGGCTAAATTTATTAAAAATGAAATGAAAAGTATACATTTGAATGCATAAGTCGACTAGCTCATATTCATTTATTGCAATATAGTATTAAGAAATTATGATAGATGTCTATCAACTAAATAGTATATATATATATATATATATATATATATATATAAATACACAGACAATATATAATGAATTTACCTGCTGAACTTACATGGGTATATTAACTTTATATTTTCTAGTCGATATAGTCCAAAAATAATTGTTTTCACACATTTTTTCTGATCAGGATATTGTTCTGCAAATTGGCATCACGTTTGAACTCCCTAAGAGACAGCCCTGTTTCTCTTGTGGTTTTAGATTATTTCTACTGCCAGTCAAAAGAACATTCAGCAGATAAAAGCGGTGATTGTTTTTTGATTGAAAAACAGACACTTTAGGGGAAATAATTAATAGCCATTAAATTAAATGTTCTTTAGTTAAAAAATCAGGCTCAGAATAAAGAATTAAACTGAGAGCACAAAGGAAATATTAACTACTCTCAGTTTGGGCACAGAAAACTGGAAAACAGAAACAATGATAATTAAAGGTCTTAATCAGCAATTAACACATATTATCATTGTTCTTAAAACCCTATAAAACTGATATTTATTTCAAATGATTGTGCTGAGTTTTTGTTAAACTACTCTGTAACAAGAAGTTAAAACTTCCATAACTGTTGATCTATTTACACTAAATACTAACATTATTAATATAAAAACAGTTTTAAAATAATATCTGTTTTTAAAATTTACTTTTTTCAAAATTGTCATAAAATTACAAATATCGCACTAAACAGTGTAGAAATAAAATTGCCTTTGGAAAGTCAAGGGTACACTAGATAACAGTGGCCATCAGGCTGTTACTGTCAAATTGAAGAGCTAATGTGAATGATTGTCTTATGCCTTGTGATGAGTGAGAATCAATCTTATCTAATCTGAAACTATAAGTGAGTGGTTATTTTAAAATACACCATCAGTTGAAATTAATTGGACTGACAGAGCTTAAGTCTGTAATATTTAATTTTAAAGCAATTTATATGGCCAACAGTCCTTAGTCCTTAGTGCTCCTAAGAATCCTGTTCAGTTTCTAAATATAATGCAGCTTTTTACAGACCAGATTCATAGGTATGTGAATAATATTATATTAATAGATGACCAAGACACTTATTCCAAGAGTGATACAACTGAGTAACAAGGTAGTTGAGAAAGTTAACAGTTCTCATTAACTGTAATGTAAGATAAAATAGGTAAGAGATGGGGAGAAAGGGGTGTAAGGGCAGTGTATGTGTGTGGGCAGTGTGTATTTAAGAGCAGTGTAGGTATTTGTAAGCTGGTGTGTGTAAAGGCAGGGGTGTGTTAGGGCAGTGAATGTGTATATGTGTGTATATGGACAGGTGTGAGTGAAGGCAGCGTGTGTGTGTAGGTGTTTGTCACTAAAATAATTTCTGTAAAAAAAATAGCTGAGGGGGCACAATATTCATTTGCTGCGGGAGCAAAAGGAGCTAGCTACAGCTCTGCTCACAACAACCTGGCAGTGCGAGAGCCTGTCACTCTGTCTCTGCACTTATTTGAAAACTATAAAGAAAAGCTTTTTCCTCTTTCTCAGGTCTGAAGCAATACCTAAGGAAGAGAGGAAAACTTTTGAAAGCTTGTCTTTAAAGTAGTATGTTAATCCAATAAAACAGGTATAATTGCATACTGCAATACTCTGGTATTTTTGGCATCTTACTGATATATAATTAGTTTTTTATAATTAGATTTAGTGATGGATCTTATTAGTGCCCTCCCCCCAGTTTCGGTTGTGATATCTTATGTGCCCCCTTTATATTGTTCCTAGAGTCGCCACTGGTTATTAGTTAAAACAGATTGTATTTGCTAATTGTATTTTAGATGAAGATAATATATTTAAGGCAAATTTATACATAAAACCTGGTATATAAATTTGGTAAAGCAAAGGCTTCACTTACTTTGCACACAACTAAATAGAAAATGCATGTTGTTTCCTTGCTGAGTATAGAGAAAACGTTCATGTCTGGGAATTATCATTGATAGAAAGGATCAGCACATTATGGTTTAAAGCAAACCCTCAAATCAGAGACCTCTGAGATTTCATGTTCTATTGAAAACTGTTCTCAGATTCACACTATTAATTGTTCATGAAAGTCTGTTGGGGAAAACGATCAGCACCGATCAAGCATTCACATCATGCTGCAAGGTGTCAATTTTCCAAAATAAGAAACATATATTTTAGTTATATAGCTTACCTTATGGGCTTTTTTAACTGAAGTCAGTTACAGTACATTCAATTAAATAGCTGCTTAAATATAGCTGAATAGCAGCCATCCTTTCCCCAGTAAAATAGACATTTAATGCAATTTTAGATATTTCATTTAACAGATGAATAAGGGCTATTATAGTTATACTCATTTGCTCAAATTACATTTTGTTATTGGCATCAATCTGTTATAAGCTAAAATGGTAAAGCATTTAAATAGCATTGATTTACTGACTGCTTCTTAGATTACTGCAAAACAAATTCAAACACATACAAATGTTTATAGTAGCAAAATGTAAACATCAGTAAATATATTTTTTTATTTTGCTCCTTTCTATAAGCATCATTACACAGTGCATACATAGTATTATATAGTGCCTTCAGAAATTTAGCTACCAAGTTAAGAAGAAAAGTTTAACCTGTTAGTGCTGAATGTCATATACAGTATACTCACAATGGGACCCAAGTGTTGGCCATATAAATTCTCGAGGCAAAAAGAGGTGTAAGCTTATGAGTAGTTTTTGTTTGCCTCGAAGCAGAATCCAATCAGTTATTTTTTAGAGGAAAAAATACACTTAATGGGTTTACATATCTTTAAAAAAACTTTATTATATAGTTAACTATCTACCTTTTAGTTAACTATCTACCTTCCATTTGCGAGTTGTTATTTTTTTAATCAATTTAAACTGTATATTAATAAGCAATGTATAATTTCTTACACATTTTGTCATATAATCTGCTCCCTTGCTAACACAGGTTTGGTCTTGCAAAATTATTATATTATTGCAAATATAGCACACAAATCAAGTTACCCAAGGTGT
The DNA here is from genome assembly GCA_009364415.1 of Spea multiplicata. NCBI lineage: Eukaryota > Metazoa > Chordata > Amphibia > Anura > Pelobatidae > Spea > Spea multiplicata. The sequence continues at coordinate 117,394 of VKOC01016445.1, forward strand.
GTCTGGATAAAGGGACTGAGCTAACATACCGTATTTGCTCAATTATAAGACGAGGTTTTTTTCAGAGCAAATGCTTTGAAACATACCCCTTGTCTTATAATCGGGGTCGTCTTATAATCAGACCTCAAATAGAGGTCTGACTATGAGACTAAGATCCAGATCCACCGCAACACTGCAGGGGACCTGGATCCTCCTGTCTTGTAACCTCCACTGCCGGTGCTTCTGACTCCCTGGTGTGTAGTCGGGGCAGCGGGTAGACATCTAGGTGATTCGCATAGGCAACTTCCGCTGCAGCCGGAAGGAGGTGCCATTAGCAGCGGGAGTTGTCTGCGTCCTTAGCGCAGACCTTCCCCGACTGTCAGAAGGGAGAGTTCCCCGAAGCGCTGCGGGGAATTCTCTCTGACAGTGCCATATAGGGGGTATGAGGCATTTCTGGGGCAAAGTGGCAAGCCTGGGGGCAGATGTGCATAACTGGGGGGCAGGTATTTAATTTTAAATAAAAGGAATTTCTCAATTGATTTTCTCAATCATAGCTTTTATTTTAAAAAAATAGTTTACATGAATTAACATTTACTAGTAAAACTTTTTTCCAACAGGGTCGTCTTTTATTCGTGCTTTTTCTTCTTTTCCTAAATTAATATTCAGATTTGGGGGGGTCGTCTTATAATTGAGCAAATGCAGTATGTATTTTTAATTGGGTTCTTGTTTATGTTTCAGCTGTTGCAACAATTCTTATCACAAAAAAAGAACAATTATATATCTACTGTGTAGCTAGTTATAATGACCATGGTCTTTCCTTGCCATTAAGCTGAACTACAACTAACATCAAGCTCAGTCTAATTATAATATTAGTTGTAAACCACATCTATAGTGTTAGATGGTGCATTGATTATTAAACATTCTAGCACTTGACATGGATCACAACTTCATCATGTTCATCCAACCTATTGGTGAGAATGATGGATGTGAGGATTTGTGGGGGTCTCCATGAGCTAAACAAATAATACAATTTCCGAGACACCTCTTTTACAGTCAAACAAACCCTCTCCGTTCAATGAGGGGCTTGATGGTCCCTGATTATGATCACTGACTGATCACTCAAGAACATATAATGCACATTAATAACAGCTATATTAACCTTACTCACCAGTTTGTAAACACACATTTCAGGTACTAAGAACACATTTTTTGGATCATGTCATTAGAAGCGGTTGGGGAAGGTCCATGTACATGCCTTACCATTCTTTAGGCAGAATGCTGAGATATGACATCACTGTTATAAGGGGGCCATGTGGGAGCTATGATTGAGGTCTGCAAAAGCACAGATCTAAATCAATCTCACGAGTTAGTAGGCCTGTATGGGGAGATCATCTGATCTCCTTAACCCGTCTCTGGTTCCTATTGCCCAGCGGGACAGTGGGATAGCGCGACAGAACAGCAGGAATGGGAAATTGTGTGTTCGGATGGTATGACACCAAGGCACACAGAAATAAACAAGATCATTAAGAAACACATTAATACAACTGGAAAGTTCCCATTTCCCTGAAGCTCTCCCTATTCTGTGGGAAATGGGGACAGATTATATAAGCTAGCTGTGTATAGGCAGGATAGGTCACAGATACACTTGGATGAGGGAATATAAGTGAGAACCTAGGCAGAACGTGTACAAATGCCACTCCCCTGCACATAGATTAAACACATTGACCCAGAGGCATAGTAATCAATCCTGAGGGTTGAGAGTTCTCAAGTATGCAAAATATACACTTTAATATATATTTAATGTATAACACATTGCTGTTGTTTAATGTTTTTATGCCATAAAAGAAGAATTGGGTAATTTGTGTATATTAAAATACTTATATGAATCAGTAAGGCTTTATAAGTTCAGGTCAATTGTAAGTCATTGTTTTATCTTCAGTGAGTAGCAATCTTTCAGGAAAGCAATAATGTCCAATGGAGTGGGCAGTTTAAAAGATTAATGTACACATCAATGGCTAGTGCATTAACTGACCATACTGTCTTAAAATGCACTGTGATATACACCCAATGCCCCTGTTCCTCATCTATCATGTCACATTTCTCTGTGTAGCATTTTTTTTTTTGTAAATGCGTCATTGTTTTGCTTCATTTTCTTCAATGAATATTCTGCAGAGTTATAGATTTGAAAATGTTATAGTATTAGAAATGAAAAAACTACAAACATTATAGGACTAATAGTAGGCATTGCATATGCTTGTTCAGCATACAGACAAATAATTATGTAGTGATAAATACAATATTCTATTAGTATGTGGTGGTGTTAATCCTAGTGGGGACTTACAGAAAACTTTGTAAGATCGCCTCTTTTAAATGTGGCAGAAATTCACCTACAGTAGAGACAAAGTGCTAACATCGGGTTAATTTTTAAATGCAGCTGCTCTTTGGTACATTAATTCTTCATTATAAAGTATCCTTGTGCATCCTTCTCTCATACATTGCATTAAAAAGGGATAGTGTGCAGGTGGAAATGGATATGTGAGTCCCTAGAAGTAGCTGAGTCTGAAGTAGCTGAAGTTGTCAATGCTTGTGAGCTCCTATCTATTGTCTCACCAGTCTTAGCTTAGGGGCCTACAGCAGCTTTCTCTTGATGTCCTTCAACCGTCCTATGGTCTATATGTGGAGGTCCTGGAAGAAGGCATCAAGCAGTGCAGAAAAGGAGGAATCAATAGTGTAAGGGTCAGTGTCAGCAGCTGTGCAAACCTTTATCTCAATCACACTGTGCCACCAGGAATGAAGGGGGCCCAGGAAAAGGTACAACTGAGGTGGCAAGGCCACTAATGAAGGCCTCCCCTGGGCCCCACTGTTATTAAAGGTGACTACATCAAGCCTCCAGCAGAAGTGAGTAAGGATTGGCACACTGAGTGGAAGAGGCCAGTGGATGGGTTGCAGAGCACACCAGGAGTAGCAGAGACATCACTGCTACAATGGCCAAACAGGCCATCTACAATGGTGAAAATGGTAGTGAAAATTAGAAGTACTTTCTGTTTGATTGCAGTAAATAGCAAAATGTATTTTTATACAGCTGTTGTTTGACATTGTGCACAATAACAGAAGAATATCTTTCTCTAACAGCAACTCCTGTAGGATATACTTCATGTAGCATGCATGTGTTTCAATTTCAAAACACTACTTTTCATTTATCAGGGCACCTATAGTGTTTATATATCCTTGGCCTCTTAAATTCTTTTACTGTATTAACCTTTTCCACTTCTCCTGGGAGGCTGTTCCACTTATTATTATTTTTGTTTTCAAGGCCATTTTTGTTAGCAGCACAAGGGTACGGCAATGAGTACCAGGTTCGCCCCCAGCTATGCTAGTTTATGTCCCATTGGGATTTTCTTGTTTTTTCTAACCATGGCTGGAGGGCAAATTTATTGACTACATTATATTTGTATAGTAGGGATGTGTAGAGGCTCTATTATCCTGTCTTAGTCATCTGGATAATAATGATTGCGTATATCCCTGGCACAATGGCACAGTAAAAAAAGAAATAGATTTTTGCACTAATATCTATGTAGAGCAAGGCATATTGAAAACCAGAACACACTTTATACAAGTGGATGTTAATTGCTAAATTAGATAGTAGTCATAATGATAGTAGCCATTTTTCACCATGGCTCCCTAACATCTCAAATGATCCATTTTTAAGACTTAAACAGAACTGTACAGGTAATGTTATATTTATACAGTAAGCCTTTCAGATAGGTTTGTATTTTTTTAAGAAAGGGCTATCTAGGTTACTTATTAACTAAAAGTATAAAGGAGACAATAGGTATCCCCGTGGAAGATTAATTGTAAATCAAAAAGTACAAAATCAAGATCATTAAAATACTCAATTAATGTTCCCTTTGTTAATAATTACGACAATTATGGAGGCTATTTGAAAAAATCTAAACTTTGGATTGACTGCCACCAGAAAAAAAGAAAAGGGGGTGCTGCCTGACATTCCCCCGGACAGTTCTGGAAAAACATATGAGATTAAGGATCTGGTCTACATGTAAAACAAAAAATGTGGATTGCAATAAAAAGGTTGCACAATTAGACCCTTGTACAAGAGATTTAATGAACATATAAGGAATATCAGGAATAGAAATAGGAATCATAAGGTGTCAGCACACCTTTCTCAACATAATAATGCAGATCCCAGTCTTCATAGGTATTGAGATACTGAATGACATTGGAGAAGAGAGGATTTTATTAGAAAGATTGCACAGGTTGATATGAAGTGGAATTATTATTTATTTATCTTAGAGACATGGATAAAATGCACAGGACTGAAATGAACATTTTGCTATTTTAACAAAGCTTGTTAAAAAAAATGGCCCGAAAACAGTATTAAAGAGGTGCGGAGGAGGCAGATATGAATGTACCTGAGAGTCAGTCGGCGAAATGCGTTGGGCTGTCATCACTACGTTTATGCACGCTGAAGTCAAGATGCAGATGGGAGGAGTGGTATGAGACTCAGTTCCCAGGAAAAGCTTCAGACGGGTGGCATTTCTTTGTGCCCAAACATTTTTTGTGAGAATTTAAACATGGTTTTAATGTAAGATTATTTATTACATTACAAATGTGAAAATTGCTACATTTATATCCTTTCCACATCTTGTGTATACTGTTCGGCCTGATGGTTTTTAATTTAACCCCTTAATGACAAAGCCCGTACATGTACGGCACGAAATGCATTGTTTTCAATGGGTTTAGGGACCGCCCATTGTCCTTAAGGGGTTAAAGGAGGGGATGTTCTTGCCAACATTAAGGCTACATACAGGATCCACCCCCAGTGCCAAATACTCTAGGTACACCATTGACTTAAAACTTCATACCCTGGTTCATGCTCTACAGCCTGATCCTAGATGACCCCCATCTACATAAGTGATGTGAAAAAGGTGAACTTCCTGTAAAAAGGAATTCATATAGCTCTACAGTCTATGAAAGCAGGAGTGGCTACAGAGTGTCCTGCCCAACCAAGTGTGATGGGAAGGAAAACACGAGTAGGGTTGGAGGAGGAAAGTACACTAAGCGGTCTTCTGCTATGGTTTCTCCTTACAGCCTCAACAAGGTTCTGCCTTCTCTTTTTTACAGAACTCAATGTGTTTAGCCTCCATATTCCCATTAGTTGGTGCAATTACTGGGAGAGCTAGTATCTTGGAATATTGAAGTAGAACATTTCACAGCACAACCTGTTCTAACCTATCATTCTAAATCACTCTGTTGAATTTTAGTGTTTATCTACACAAAGTTATAAAGGGTTATAGGTTTCAAGCCTCAAGTGTTCCAATCCGTCTCATAAGTCAGAGTCCAGAATTGAAGCCATATATTGAGACACATTACTATTGACTGATCAATAGGTTTGGAGTACTATTGGTGAAAGTGCTTAAAAGGACAACAATACAATAGAGGTAGATAGGTGCAATATAACGGTGATTTCATGTAATAATAAATATACAAGACAGTGTTAAAATATAATGTGTAAAAACAAATACACTAAATGGGTGGAGCTCTAGTGCGGCACAGGAGCCCTGCCACGTTTCTCCATCAGGCTTTCTCAGAGAGTCCCAGCTCGCAAAGTACATGCTACTTTTGGTGTGTGAAGGCTAGTACTAGGAAAGAGAGCATATGTGCCAAAAAATAAACTTTCTGCACAATGTATGTGCTGAATTTTGTTCTAATGGACAGGTTTCCTGTATAGGACTGAGCGCGAGGCATAACTTGGGGAGAGGAGTGTAGAGATCTATTGAACAGAGATTCTGGTGATTATACCTGCTTTTTCTATATCTAATTTTTTCCATATTGACGCACGTCTATAACACATCCATCACTAATTCCAATAGGTTTGTCTTCCTACACCCATGTTTGTCAAATACTTTCATAAACAATTGTACAGATTGTAGAACCATAGTCATAATCCCATAGTAAGATGGAATTTGGTTCTACTATAGAGAGGCCCAGGCTAAAGCTTTACCCTTGAGTGACAGTATAATAAACAGTTCCTGTACTTATGGCTGACAAATGGATGAGGCTGATTAAGTGTAGGGGGCATTGCTTTAGGATACCTCTACATAGAACAGGTTTACCATTATAACTTTATATTGGACCTCTGGAGTAACAGCCACGGGAGAAGTGCAATTTGATCAAAATGCTTATTACATCATATGTATGAGAAGTCATGCAGCGTGAAAAATACAAAACAAGTAATAATAAGTTAAAATTATGTATTCTTTAGAATCCTTCAAGATAAACTTGAGAAGATGTGCTGTGCCTAAGCAAGCTCTATTCTGACCTTCTATATTTTTAAATATTTGTTATGTGCTTGTAGTAAAGCTTTCGTAACTCAAGCTGCTGACTTTGCAATTCACAAGCTAGGAATAAGTATGTAAGCTAATATAAACTATGATTTAACTACATATCAGTCAAATGTTTAATCAGCTTATACTTATATTAGGATGCAATCTGTACAGCTGCAATGACATATTTCTGACATGTTAAATTGTATCCCACTTAGAAAAAAAAACATTAATTGAGCTCTCTACCATGTTAAACTATAAAACTTTTAGGGAGCTTTTCCACTTTTTATGACAACAACCTATCCATTCCTTTTGCACATACCCAAGTGCAAACCCATTTCACAATGAACATAAGCAGTTAAAATGCGCAATTTGTTGATTAAATATCTTAACATTTACAGGAGGTGTCAGATTACAAAATTGGAAATTATTTGGGGCAAAACAATAGCGGATGGGCCTATTGTTCATCTTTTTAAATGTTAAACTAACACTCTCATTATTTCTGTAAAAGATGACAGTTAATTTATAACTCTTGACTATTGAAAATGGGATAGAAAATAATAAATGATATAATTACTGTACCTGTGTGATAGTTCTTAATAGGTTTTGCATGACTGATATTGGAACAGTAGGTGTTTTGAAAACACACATATTCATTTATTTCAGTAAGTTGGAGAGTTTTTATGTTAGATAAAACATGCACAGTAACATTCAGGTTTCAAAGATTCATTTTATGTATTATATACTTTACCATATTTGCTCGATTTTTGCTCGATAAGTCTACTATATAGGAAAAGAAGTTTTACTAGCAAATATTAATTCACATGTAAAGTAGTTTTCATATTTAATAAAAACTCTGATTGAGAAAAATGCATTTCTTGTTTTTAATTCCTTTTATTTGCCAACCTGCCCCCAGTTATGCACATCTTCCCCCAGTTAAGAGTCATGGAGATAACAAAAACTGTGTCCAGAGGAGCTGCCTGAAGTCAAACTGATAAACCGCACCTCTAGAAGAATAAATCAAATTTTACATACCTGAGATGGACTCTATTCACCCGTTCTATAGTAGATGTATGGTTGCTCTTCTAGTGAAGGAGATTTTACATACTTTAAATAGTGAATGATCAGAGATTTACATGGTGTGATTTAGACACTGAATTAAGATAAAGGAGCAAAGCTTCTGGGGTAGTCAATGGAACTCAAGAAGGATTTGATTTTGGAACTGGACCATCAAATTTGTAGCTAATCTCCTCTAGCCATGCGTTTCTAGTGCATTTGGTGCAAATATTGAATTATTCACTACAGTGTCACTTTAATATAATCATATTTAACCAATGTTATGTCTAGAGAAAAGGTTAAAAAAATACATTAATTGGGAGGATGAGTGTCCTCAAGATGAACATCCTCCCCAGACTGTTATATCCCATTCAGACCCTTCCTATTTTCTTACCGAAGGCCTTTTTTAAGTCCTGTCATAGGACCTTCACACGCTATGTTTGGGGGGGTAGGAGGCCTAGGCTCTCTTACTCCCACTTAACTAGGCTGAAATTGCAGGGGGGTATGGGGCTCCCTGACATGGAACTCTATTGGATGGCCTCCCACCTCAGGCGCCTGGTGGAGTGGTCCCTCTTTGTTCCTAAGCAGTGGGTTCATATTGAGCACTCATTGTTTTCTCAACATATTGCTACTGTCCCATGGGTCCCCGAGCCACTGCGACTCCAGATTATCCCACGCCATCCGACTATCTCGCCCACTTTGAGGGTTCTCAAGCGGGTCTTGACTCGAGGGCAACTCCTTTCCCACCCTAGTCCTCTCACGCCCATCTCTCACAATCCTGCCTTTGGTCCAGGTCTGTCCTCTGCGCTGGCCGGGCCTCTGATTCCAGTAGGTGCCCATGTACTCCGTCTCCATCATGTGCTCCACGGCTCCTCTGTGCGCCCTCTCCCGGATCTCTGTAAACTTCGCCCTATTCCTAAGCACTTTACCTTCTTTTATTTTCAACTTCGGCACTTTGTTTCTGACCTCCTTAGGGATCCCCGGGTGCTGCGCCCTCTCACGCCTTTTGAATCCCTCTGTGCCGCGAGTCGGGAGACCCCACATCTCCTATCTCTCCTGTATTCCGCTCTATTGGACGCCACTACTACGACCAAACCATACTATTATAGTTTCTGGGAACATGAGTTGGGCGTTCAGTTTTCGGACAAGGAATGGAGTGATATTGTTTACCTCACTCATAGGGGGGCCATCTCCAGCAGGGCTCAGGAGTTAGCTTTTAAGATACTCACCCGATGGTACAGGGTTCCAGCGGAGCTCCACAGGTTCCTTCCTCAGGTGTCTGAGTTATGTTGGCGTTGCGAATCCCACACGGGCTCCTACGTCCACATATGGTGGGAATGTCCACTGGTGCGTCCCTTTTGGTCCAAAGTGCTAGCGGTGATCAAAGAGGTCTGTGATCCTGATTTTCAATTATCGCCCCAATTGGTTTTGCTACAGGCCTCCCCTGTTCCGATAGGCAGTTATAAACGTTCTCTTGTTGTGCATTTCCTAAATGCGGCCAGGGGCCTGATCCCTCAATTCTGGAAATCTCACTCCACTCCTCCGATTCAGGCTTGGCTTCGGAAATTGATTTTTATCTGTCGTATGGAATATCTGGTTATGTCCTCCAAGGGCTTGGCGCATAAACATGATTTGCGTTGGTTCCATTGGAGGGTTTTCCTTCTCTCTCCGCGATTTTCCTCCATTGTGGGGGTTGACGCCCCTCCGTCCACTTAATGATTTTGCACTGCCTTACTTTCACTCTGTGCCTTTCTGACCTCTGTGATGAGTGAATTGTACTTTGTTTTCCCTTTATTAATTTTCTTTGTTTTTATTCTTTATCATATTGTTGATACCGCTCAAGTGTTGTTTTGTTTCGTTTGGTTTTAATACGATCTCTGTGATTATACGTACTGAGGCAGTAAGCATGTGTCCACTGCCGGTACTTACCCAATTTTCACGGACCTTCATACTTGCAATTTTTGTTTCTTTTCTTGAACCATGCTCTGTTACACTTATCTGGATGTGATGGCTATTGTGGTCCTGTATACCTGTGTACTCGTGGTTTCATCTCTTTCCGTCACGTGACCATATCATCTTCCACTTTGCATTTATTGTACAAATTGCATGTGTTTTCATTGTCATTCACTTTGTACCATTTGCTCCTGCATTAATTGCTTGGTTCTCTGTCATTGTGGCTCGTTTCGCAATAAACAGAATTGATAAAAAAAAAAATACATTAAAAACCACTGATACAAATATATTCCTAAACGTTAAGTTTTTGCTTTGTAAGTACTATGCACAAGTCATCACTGTAAATGTGTGACCCTGCTCTCACACTGTATTTTGTGTATACACCAGTATATTTTGTTAAATTGCCCTAGGATTGAAAGGTTTAAGCACAACTGTACTGCAAGCTGTGTTTTCATATACTGGAATTATTTTAATGGGTGACCGATACCTACTGGTAAATAATCTACTCATCTGCATTTAGGTTTAAAATAATTAAAGAATATAAAAAAGTTCTACTTTGGAAAGGCTGCTTCATAGCAAACTGAAGCAAAAAAGCCATGTCATTTAGCCAGTTCCAAGGAATGACTTTTTATATGTAAAGAGTTGTGTAAAATAATGGACTATTTCTCTGAATTCCCTCTCACAGATAACAATCTCATTGGCAGTGCCATTACTAACTAGAAATACAAAGCAATTCATTTTATGCACAAATAAAGCACATAGTTGCAAATAATCTACAGTTTATCACACTCAATATGTTGCCTTCCTATAAAAATACTCCTCATCTATCCTCATGGTCTGACCAATGTTTTATTTTGTATCACAGATGTGCAGATACTTTTTCGAACTACTGAAAATTTTAATGACTGAATGCACTAAAACATGTAATTCGGAATCTAGCTAGAAGCAGGGCCGATTCAAGGCTCTGGTGGGCCGTGGGCAAACAATATAATAGTGGGCCCCCCTCCTGTCCTGTAGGGGGGGGGCAGGTGTTGTAGTGGGGAGTACAGGGGCCAGGGGGCTTGTAGTGGAGGGCCCACTAGTCCTGTTCCCCCCACTACTAGCCTCAGTTCCCCCCATTACAGCTACAGGGAGACAGGTGCTGTAGTGGGGGGGATAGGTAGTGTAGTGGAGGGGATAGGTGCTGTATGAGGGGATAAAGGATATAGTAGGGAAAAGGGGCTTACCGTGGGCAGCATCCTTATGCAATGGAAGTGCAATGCGCTCTTGGCTGGGTTCTTGTTTTGCGTGTTTCAGCTCTAGTGTTTAGATCATTGCTGTGGTAACCCACAGCAATGCTCTAAACACCAGAGCTGAGAGGTGCCGCTGGGGCCGGGAGGAGGCGAGCACTCCATATCTATAGAATTAGAGATGGCCGCAGAGTATGCGGCTATCTTTTGAAATCATCTTCCTAGTCCGCCACCACAGGCCCGCAGGCGGCCAGAGGGGAGCCCTACAGTCAGATGGCCACTGGACGTGCTGCCATCTTTGAATTCCACTACCGTGGACGCGGGTGATTAAAAGTGCAGAGGGCACTCCAATCCGGCAGTATGACTGCCAGTGGGCCCCCGAAGGTTAGTGGGCCCTGGGCAAATGCCCACTTTGCCCGCTGAATAAAGCGCCTTGGCTATAAGCCACACATGAACTTTGAAAGCAACTAACTAAATCAGCTAGAGTCACTACTATTAACAGACTGTTTGTATAACTGTTTGTATAACTTTTATCTTGCTTTTTGGTGATTTTATCACAATTTTGTGTTTTTTAGAATTTGTTTTTAAATCTTCTAATTCAGAATACGGAATTTACCTAAAGGTGTGTGTGATTCTTCAAAATATTCTGTTGTAATAAAATATTATTTGGTATCCTACTTTAATATACACATCTTTTGGACTTTTAAATGTAGTGTAATGTCAAGTAACTGTGTTAAGTTTATTTATTTAGAAGCTTCTTATGTGAAATATCTGCATATATATGAATAAATTGTTTCTTTATCTTTGTGGCTATTTCTCTTCTTGTCCCTTGTGAAAATACCACTTTTAGCTAATGCATGATGACATTTTCAGCTTAATTTAATCATTTTTTTAATGTTGGCTATTGATCAACAGAGTAAGGCTGTCCAAGTCTTGTGTTTAAAAACTGAAAATTAACAAGTTATATATTATTTAGAAAAAGTCTTAAATTCTAGATTGAGTATGTACCCTGGAGCACCTTCTATAATTTTGCAGTGACCAAAACACATGGTTTATGCATTAAAGCAAAAACAACATACTTATGTGGTTACCGGGACACTTGCACTAATGCATCATAAGTTAACACTTCAGTTTAAAATTCACTAAATGTTGATGCTGTGGGGAGGATGAATGTATAAATATAAGTATATATCTGTGTCTATATATCGATTATATTATGCTAATCACATATAGGGTCTACATAAAACAAAAGTTAACAGTGTCCAACAGAGCAAACATTAATACAATGGATATAAACAACTCAGGAATGTATCAAGTACAAGAGCATACTAGCCCTTCTTACTTTCATTTAAGCACTTAAAAAGCGGACAGAGGCAGATAGAATCTATTCTCCCCAAGTTTTCCTAACTACGGCTGCAGATTCTTTTGTGAGGTCATTGAAAGGCATTGGGGAAGAGAACTCAAGATTGTTTGGAGCCAGGGCAAGTATCTATTTTGCTCTGTGGTAAGGAGGGGAGAGGTAGCTAGTGAGAAAGTATGTTAGTAATAATATTGAAATAAATAAAGAGTGTGAATGAGTGAGATAACAAATAATTCATGTGTGGATGAATTGTGTGAATGATTGAGAGAATGCATGTGTGGATGAATTGTGTGAATGAATGAGAGAATTAATGAATGAATGTGTGGATGAATGGTGTGAATGAAATAAGGAATCAATTAATGTGTGGATAAATTGTGTGAATGAGTGAGAGTACATTATTTATGTATACTTGCAAATATAGATTTCAGATGAGTTAGTTATTTTCTACTTTCTTCATATGTCTCTGTTGGTTTTATGTTTTTTTTTTTAAATGTTTTTAATATGCAGTGTTGGCACTTTGAGGTGTGCAACTTGGTTTCATGCAGAACATTTGGCACTTGGGACCAAAATTGTTCACCATCACTGTCCTATCAACAATCTTGATCCCCCATGACCATCCTTTAAAGCATGCTATACAAATTGATTCATTCATTGGAGTTTTGCTGTACCCATGACTTCTTAGAGACAGAAATCACTGCCTACCTCTGCAGCTAGTTTGTGGGGCTTGTTGTTGGTGTCCTTCTCTCCCCTTTGTTGTTTGTATACATCATAATTTGGAGGGACTTGCATCACTGAGAGTTTCTAGCATTTTAGAAATACTAATAAAAGTTACTTTTATCAGGTAGTTCCTTCTTTAATCTTTTTGGATTTGATTTGATTGCCCTAGATGACCTTTAATCTAGCCCAGGCACCAACAGGCATGAGCAAAATCTGTTAAGGCAGAACTAGATTTAGAGATTCAACCAATATAATTATAGAGAAAACATAACGGCTTTCTTTGAAATATAATGAAAGTATATTTAATGGTCAGCACTCCATTAAGAGCATGTCAGATATTAACTAACATCAGGAAGAGGTCGATTAAATACATTAGCTATCAAGCAAGGTAATATACAGTTTTAGTGGACAGTATGATTGTCACTTTTTAATTCTGAACAAAATCTGCTAAATGAATCAAGTAAGTTTACTAATTGCATTTTTATTCACTAATCTCCAAGATGTACATTGTGTTAGAAACAAAATTATAATTCTGTGTGAGTATTGGTAACAACTATTTCCCAATATTCTAATCCTTTGTAAAGTAGGCATACCAAGTTAGGGTGCACCTGCCAAAGTATTGCATACCACTTTAAAGCATTACCAACTCTCAAAATACATTTGTCTATGACAAGTAGAGTTACGAGGAGAAAAAACTATATTAAAAAAAAACAACAGGATGTCAGGAATAAAACATAAAGTTTTAAATGTAGCTATTTAAACCTAGCTTTATAACCTTACTCATATTAAAATAAATGATGATGCAGGGAACATTAACAAGATAATGGCAAATAGCTATGCTAAAAAATAATAATGTTCATTTTCTATATAATGTCATAAGAATGGCACTGGCAGAGGTTCAAGCAGGTCTGTAATAACAGTTTTATAGATTTATTCTCTGAACTCTGGTCGTAAAGTGTGGAGGCAAAATTCCATTAGGTTGTTCAGCCAAGCAGTATGTGTACACCTGAGCAATGCTTGGGATTTTGCTGCATCAGTCTGGGACTTGAATTTGGTTAATAAATCTGACAAACCCCCCAGTCAGACCTAAGCTCAATTACATCCGTTTGGTATTTTAAGGTTAAAATTATTTTAGGTCATTATTCATTTTAGAACAGTTTTAAAATTTCAAGTAAATTCATATTTTGTAATCACACAAAAATCCTTTTTTTCTAAGTTAGCCGGAGAAAACTTCCCATATTTGCATTATTCTTAAGAAAAAAAAAAACCCTTTAGTGCTTGCGACTACAATAACAAAGAAAAACAAAGAGTTAGCTATTATAATTTTTTTCAATTAACAGAAAAGTCTTCAGATCTATTTAAGACAGTAACGATTGACGCTGGTGTACCTAAGTGCTTATTGAACATTTCTTATTCAGGAATCCGTCAAGAACAGATTCTTGCTTACTTGTCACTACCACAAAGAAAAATTCATTGAGAATAGCATGACTTAATGAAACATAGTGATGCTAATCTCTGAGAGATTCAATAGCGCTCAACTGATAATGTCTTATAATTCAAGAGTTTTATTTTTTTTAGTTTTTTTTCCAAAAGCATCCCTAGGTGTTAGGGATAAACGATGCACTCTTGTCATACAAACTTAAAATGTTAAATCCATTCTAGTGTAGACTTATGGGAATTATTTCTAATACTGTGTAATAATTTAGTGGTTAAGTGATACATAAGTGTGTGACTTTAGTTCAAAAAAAAGATATCGTAAAAATTTCTATCCAAACCATAACGATGCAGTATTATAAGAAAATACAGTATGAGGTCTGCTTAAAAGCCTGTCATTGAGCTGATACATATGAAAATACAGCATATGGAAAAAGTAATTGGGACACCTGACATTTGATGCTATTATAGCTGCAAAGAGGGGACTAAATTCATATTAATGTCTTCCTATTAATATTCCAAAGTGCCTGCGGGTGTAATGGTCAGGTGTCCCAATACTTTTGTCCATATAGTGTATATCACACTTCAGTGTATATCAGTTGAATGAAGCTACAAGCTTGCATTATAGAGCAACATAAATGTGTTGTTCTAACAACAAATATATCACAAACTAATTACTTTAATATCTTCTTCCCATATGTAGATTTTACATAAAGTTGTCTGATTTTAAATAAAGCTCCAATTGCTCAGTGGTAAGGAAATTATTGTTATATTTTACTACAATATTTATTTTTCCCATGAAAATTTAATTCTGCCACCCAAATCAATTTGTTAACTACATGTACATCTATCTCTGCCAACAATAAAAATGTGTAAGTTAATGTGTACATTCAGGGCACCAGGTTAAAAACAAGTTACAACCCCTGTGCAGAATTCTAAACATATCCTTACTCCTGTGTTTAATTGGTATAGCATGCGTCTGACACTTTCTCACACTACTACTATAAGCATTTACATTGTATGAACAAAAGTATATGGACACCTGACTATCACCCTTATATGTGCTTGTTGAACATCCCATAGACATTAATATGGAATTGGGAAGTCTTTCCACAAGATTTTGGTATGACCTCACAAAAGAGCATTTGTGAGGTCGGGCATTGATGTTTGACGAGGCCTGGCTCGCATTCAGCATTCCAATTCATCCCAAACTGGAGTTCCTTCACAGCAAACTCATTAAACCATGTCTTGTAAAGACATTGCTTAGTTCACAGTCGACATAACTGGGGACACCTGAGAGAAGACACATATGCTGTGTTCTGCAACCAGATGCATATTCAGACTCAATGCCTCTAAGCACAACTTGTGACGTAGATGCATAAAAGTGACACAACTGGAATGAGATGTACATTCCCTGTGGGACTGGTGCCAAGCTTTACTATAAAGCCCGTTGCAGCATTATAATTTGTGCTTAGTTGTTAGGCTTTATCCCTGGCTTCTTGGTATTAGTTTGGAGTTTGTAGCTAATACCTATGCCTTGATCTGGGTTGTTCGCTGACCTCCCTCCAGTGCATACCCTCGGTTTTGTGACCCAGCTCTTGAACCCGTTCTGCCTGTCCTGACCACAGTCTGTATGACACTGAATTTGCTGTCATCCTTGGACATCCTTGGATGTTTTGTTATCCTTGGACTTAACATGTGATTTTTTTCTCTGTGCCTCCAGTACTTTGTAGTGTGGCCTTACACCTACTTAAAGCGAGTCCTCTTATCTTGCAATACCCTTTGTAAATAGTTAATGTTCAATCATTTATATTTATTATGCAGTAAGTAACACAAAATTGAATCATCAAATTTGATAACTTTCATTAAATGTGTATACAGTATTACAGTGTAACCTAAATGCATTTTACAATCCAAGAACCATTTTCAATAATAGGCAACTATTAAGCACTTTTGTTAAATAATTAATTTTGTTAAATAATTTTATAGCCCATACCAAAATAAGATTCTTATTTTAGGCTTTACATTATGTTGAAATCTTTAAACCCCGGTATGGGGTAGCAAAGGGGTGGAAAATAAGGGTGACTTAAAAAAGTATATTTAACATGGGATGACATGTTTTGTTTCTGTTTAAGATATTTTCTGTTAATATTTGCTTGCTGTACACAGTATCATAAAACAAACAAAATAAGTTTTCCATCATATGCTCCTCTCATAAAGACCTCCTTGTAATGAGTAAAAAGTGTTGAAAGGGTACAATCAGACCATTTTTGTTACTGAGGTACGTACAAAACATAAAAGCAAAAGTCCAAATTATTCTAGTATTTCTCAAAATACTGTAAGACTAGTCACATTTCTCATACACTGTGATGTTTTCTTCAGGGCATCAATTTTCAAAGTACAAAGGAATCAATATTGTTCAATCAGAATGGGTAAGTAAGGTAATAAACACTTGCAATATATAAGTGCTTAAAATACTTAAATGTGGCACATCAGAAAATGTGTGTAGTGTAGAACACTTACCACGATTTTTTCTTGGATCATCCTGTTAAATTATAAGCATGTGTTCCTGAAAATCAAGGGCTTGATGTATCGATGTGAGCTACCTGCTCCTTTTGTGTTGCACGAAATACCAAGCATTTCATCTTCAATTTCCTCAGGGGTCACTATCCGTGGTCTGCTAGTTGCAGGAGCATCTACTAAAACACACAAATCACCCACTATACAAATCATTAGGCACATTTCCTTCTTCTAATGTTCTGTGCATTGAACAGTCCATAGCCTACATCTCTCATCAATTATTTCTAAAGATAAATAGACGTATACTAATATACTGTCTCTTAAGCATTGAAGTCTCCTGAAAGGTGCTTTAACTCTTTGAGTGCCAGGGGTAGGGGCACATTTTTCGTCTTGTAAAACTGGGCCTATTTTCATAGTCTTGCCATAGCTAAACTTGGTGACAACAATATAAGTACATTACATTTTACCTAGTTGATCCCTATATATTTTCTAATTCAGGACAAGTTATGCTAATTATAGATATGTGGGCAAACCATGCATTCAATTACATGATATAGTAGAACCCCCCCAAACCCCCATCATTTTCCCCTACTATCCCCCCTATTATCCCCCTTTTAAGTTCCAGACCAAATAGTGAAAGTAATGAAAACAAAATAATTGTCCTAAACTATCCCACCCCCATGGTAAATGTGTTCAATAGACATGGTTGAATATACATGTAGATTGTACCTGCAGCCCATATAGGTGACACAAAGTCATTGCACAAAATAGGTTTTCTCATAAAGCCCTGCTTCTAGTAAGTAAACAAGTATTGAAACGGTACAATCAGCCCATGTAGATACATTGATCAGTCATAACATTATGACCACTGATAGGTGAAGTGAATAACACTGATAATCTTCATGGCACCTGTCAGTGGGTGTGAACATTTGGTCCCCAAAGTTGATATGTTAGAAGCAGGAAAAATGGGCAAGCCTAAGGATCTGAGCGACTGCAGTGGTCAGTATCTATCAAAGTTCAAGGAAGGAAAAGTGGTGAACCGACAACAGGGTCATGGGTGGCTAATGCTCATTTGATGCATGTGGGAATCATGCTTTATTTTACATAACGTGGATGGCCGGGTTAATGTGCGTTGCTTACCTAGAGAACACATGGCACCGGGATGCACTATGGGAAAAAAGCCAAGCCGGTGGAGGCAGTGTGATGCTTTGGGCAATGTTTTGCTGGGAACTAGATGTTACTAATACTACCTAAGCATTGTTTCAGACCATGCCCATCGTTTCATGGGCATGGTATTCCATAATGGCATTGGCCTCTTTCAGCAGGCTTATGTGCCTTGCAGGAATGGTTTGAGGAACACAACAAGTTCACAGTGTTCACTTGGCCTCCAAATTTCCCAGATCTCAATCCAGTCGAGCATCTGTGGCATGTGCTGGACAAAAAAGTCTTATCCATGGAGGCCTTACCTCGTAACTTACAGGACTTAAAAGATCTGTTGCTAACATCTTGGTGCCAGATAATACAGCACACCTTCAGAGGTCTAGTGGAGTCCATGCCTCAATGGGTCAGGGCTGTTTTGGTGGCAAAAGAGGGTCCTACACGATATTAGGCAGGTGGTCATAATGTTATTGCTGATTGAGGTATAAAACAAAAGCAGAAGTCCAAACTACTGTAGTATTTCTCAAAATAATGTGTACATAGATGTGGTTGTACATAAATGTAGATTTAGAGATAGGCAAAGTGTCCTTACAAAGGACACCAGTGTTTATGGCAAGGTTTATGAAGGTCCATAGAACATCATTAAATTGCCCACCAGAGACCCCAGTAAATGTCCACCATGAGAAATGTTGGTGCCTACCCCTGTGTAGATTCCACCTGCAGCCCATGTAAGTGACAATACAAAAGATCATAAATCAAAACAAGTTCTCTATCATATGCTTCTTTCCTCTAGATGACCATGATGGGAGTTGTAGCTGTTCAGCATGTTTTTCATTGGGGAAAAAGTTTAATTTTTACATTTTTTTTAAATAATTTATATTTTAATATTGGATTTATGGGGCAAAAGGCATATTAGATGCAAGTTCACCAATGATTTAATAATTCCTAATCCTTGCATGACATCAGAAATCAACTTGTCCAATCTGTCATTTTTGGGAACCAGCTGAACCCTTGGAAGTGTATTCCTAATGATTTCCTTCTTCCTAACTTCTGTCAATTCCACTCCTTCCTAGTGAGCATGGGAGTGTATTGTAAGTTATGGATTTTGCTTTTGGTTTCATTATTACAAGACTTGAATTATCTTTTCAGCTAAATTCCATTATTACTCATAATAATTGTTAAACAATTTAACTTGCAAGCATATTAAAAAATACCAAGCATCAAAGATAGTATTGTAGCAGCAATGTTTAATTCTTAATTTTGTGCAAAAATACATTAAATTATGTGAGTATTAAAAAGACAGTGTCTCTTATGGTTTTCTAGCAAAAATTTTGTATCTTAATTTGATATATCAATCTGGTTAAAGTCTAGTTAAATTGTATTATTTATCTTAACAATGCACTATATTCTACATTCAACACATTTTAAAAGGCATTATAAGAAACAATTTTATTGTTTCATTACTATTTTTATCTCTGAAGATTTGTAGCTGTTAGGCGATTAAGACTACTCTGCAATACAAATATGCTTTGCTTTTTACCTAATTTTACAGTGGGCAGCTTTAATAATCTACAAACTTTAACGTTGTGTTGCCACACAAATATTTTTGATAAATCAGTGGTTTAAACAAGGTTTCCAAATGTCAATTTACAAACCCGTGCATATGACATCAAGTCATGCCAACAGTGGGCGTTGATCATGCCGAACCATGGGAACCTATGGTAAATTAATTGGTGGATTTGGAAATATTTGAGTGATTTTCAGAAAAAACTGTTTCCTGAAAAGAGTCTATTGGCTTGATTGCCCCATTTTGGCACATGTTCAAATGTGTCACTGTTTTATGCCATGAGGAATACCAGTTCATTTTGGGGAAAAGATTGAAGTGCTAAGAATTGAGTACAGGGGTAAAGATATAGAGATATTTGTAAAACTGGCATTGCAGGAAACTGTCGGGCGGTTATTTTATATGCTTTGGTCAGGACTGGGGCATGTCCAGATGAATGATGTCAAAGATATTAGAAAAAGTTTGCTCCAAAGAATCTTAAAACTGAAAAGCCATTCCACCACACTCCAAAACAATAACGAGTAATATTGCCAATTCATTTTTTGTCTTTGGGTCTGGCTAGGTGAAGCTTAACCTGGGCTTCAATTTCATCCAAATAAAATTAGAGATATTTTTTTTGTTTAAAGTCAAGTCTTAAAAGACTATTTTAGGTACCCTGATGAAAAGAACCTGCATGATGTAGAATATCTGTGGGAATAAATTCATGTTGACAACATTCTACCATTTCCCAACCAGATGTAATATGGAATCAACCATGGTGGTAGGTATGATATTATTCTCTTCAGTGAGGGAAGGTGATTAATATGGTATGGATGGCATAGTCTCATGCAGTGCAGTTTTGTTGCAAATAACAAGCCATATGTGTAAGCAAAGACCATGTGGTGATGATTTGTAGATTGTATATTCTTCTGGAAATATAATACAATAATAATATGTTTATGACATGACATTCAAACTGTATTGCATGAAGACCTTTATGAAAGATGCAATGTGTCCACATCAGACTGGCACAAATAATGCCAGTTACTTAACTGGCATCCATCCTGAACTGGGCAAAGCTACAGTATTATCATAAAAGAAGAGGCTACAACATTACAAATGGAGATTGTGGTGTAAATGCATGAGGAGATCCATATATATTTGGCCCTTTTTTAGTACTTGCAAAGTACTTTAATATGTATTCTTTGTTTAAAGGATTGCCTGAGACACTGAAGTGTCCTCTTGAAATTAGACTTTAGTCGTAAAGTTACTGTGTATTCTGATGCCTTTCTTTCAGAACCAGCATAACGTTTTCAGCAATTTCAGCTAAAGTAGCTTGTCTGTTGGATTTAACCACGTGGGCCAGCGTTCGCCCCCACGTGCATCAATGAGCCTTGGCCGCCCATGACCCTGTTGCTGGTTCACCGCTTTTGCTTACTTGGACCACTTTTGATAGGTACTGACCACTGCAGACCAGGAACACCCCATAACAGCTGCAATGTTAGAGATGTTCTGACCCAGTCGTCTAGCCATCACAATTTGGCCCTTCTCAGAGTCACTCAGATCCTTGCGCTTGGCCACTTTTCTTGCTTCTAACACACTAACTAACTTTGGGGACAAAATGTTCACTTGCCTAATATACACAGGTGCCATGCTAGCAAGATTATCAGTGTTATTCACTTCAGTGGTCACAATGTTATGGCTGATCGCTGTATGTTACATTATGTTACAAAACATGAAAAAATGTTCTGTGTTAAAGCAATTTTTAACCTTAGGTTTCCATGTGAAATATATTATCAATAAAAGCATAAGAATAATATTTCTGTTACAATATGAAGTATACTTTTTTGTAACTATGGTATTCAGTTTTCACTACTATAAAGTCAGATGTTTCATTTTGTTTTATGCACTATTTATTTATATTATAGCACGCAGTGCATTTATGAAAAAAAATGATTATATTGTATGAGAAGATATAAGGTTTGACAGTAAAGCTGACAACTCTAGATATTTAAGGGTCTCACTGGGAGATGTTTTATTATGAGTACTGCTTTGGTGGCGTTTTGAATCCCTGAAAAAAATAGAAATACACAAAATGTTGGCCAGATTTGTGAGTACAGATAAAGAATGGAGGCATTTTGCAGCAGATGCTTCCCCTGAGCATTCAAGATAATGCTCTTACATAACATATTTGCCATTTATGCTGTTTGATTTGCTTGCCTTAAAGAACAATAAATAGTATAAACAATCAAATGCAAGTACATCCTCTCTTGGAGAAACCCGTACAATATTTGCTATAGTCATGTTACATGTTTAGCACATGGAAAACTATGAGCCTGGCCTTTTATTAGAAAATCTAAATTTAAGGAGCACGCATCACTTTACATAAATTCATGAAATGTTTAGATGTAGCTGGCAGTAGAACATCTCTACATGTCTAAAGCATGTAGGGTGAAATTTCGGATTTTATTTGTTAAGGTGCAGTGATTCATTTGGAGCAAAGTGATATATAAGCAGTAAATGTTTTTAAATAATTACATTTTTTGAATGCAATATGATTTTTTTATAGTTAAATAATATTGAAATATATTGAAAATAATGATTTACAATGTATTTGTTTAACCCCAACATTCATGTCTACAGAGCTTTAACAAAGGTTCCCTAAAATCCTTGCTGATCCCTAAAGATCATATTAATAGCAGGTGCCCTTCACAGCTACCTCCGATGCTTGAAACAAAAAAGCGCCAGACCTAGGGTTGCCACTGGTCCTGACAACTTTTACTTATTTGTGGCATTTAGACTCTCTGTTGAACTCTCAATATGGGGGTTACCATTTGGTCCATTTGGATTTCATTTGGTCTAGGACCGACCTTATATCAAGTAAACCCAAGCAAATTCAAGTAAACCCAAGCAACAATGAAAACTGATCATACATTCTAGTTAAATGACCAAGGTGCAATGATAGCACACAGCTTTGTGGACTTAACATCTTGCAAGCTTGGCAGAATGCCTGATGGCACCTCTCACTTACCTCTACTGGCTCTCACAGAGAAGATCACCAACAACCAGGCAGTCAATAGGAGAATTGCCATTAAGATGTTTGCATTAAATGTTGGACCCAACCTAATATCTGGAACTTTAGAAGTATCAATAAGAAAACAAAGATTTAATCATTTAGCTTTGAAAAAACTTGGAAATGTTTTCTTCTGTTGGTTCCTCTAGATTTCTGATCTTCCAGTTAGTATATTACAGTTTATAATAGTATTTTATATTATAATTTATAATCTAAATTATGCTAAAAAATAGAGCAGTTCTGTGCTTTTTAGTATAGGATGTTGAATCCCTTTCAGAGGTATTGATATTATTAGGATTTCATTTCCATAGAATGTCAGGCCCTTGATTAAAATAATGTTCTCAGGGCTATGAAGAGAAATGTGACTAGACTACTGTCTGTTTTTCTCTTATTTCACTACTAACATGAATAAAGTCTTCACCTGTAGAATATAAATGTAAAACTGATTTGTATTTATTTTTAAGAGGATATATGACATTGAGTCTTGAAGATGTACATTGAAATGTAAAAACCAGAAGTAAAAGAAAATGGTAAATGCTCGTTTTAATACTAATGGGCATTTTATTTATTGTCATAAGATACACAAACATCTGCAGGCTACACACAAAGAACTACTAAAGTATTCAGTAAGGCCGAACAGGAGAAACTGTTAGTATGTGAGTAAACATACCTGGGAACTTTAAAGGCTGGCGTATTCATCTGAGACTTGAACCCCAGTCTGACAAATTCTGGCACTTGCTACTATATCTTTAGGTTACTGACCTGATTGTATTCCCTGATGATTTAAGGGTTATTAGGTTGCATTATTCATTAAGAATAAAATTAATTCTTAATTTATTATTATTCTCATCTAAGCCTTGCACCTGCAATCCATAGTTTTATTATGCTTTCAATTAACTGACTATTTATACTCCTGACATTTGTTCCTAGATGCTCAGTTGTTTGTGTTTGCATTTCCAAGAAGTCATCTGTTCTGTACCTTCCTTGTTTCACCTGTCTCCTGCTGATATCCTGGTTCTGAACTCTGGATTCACTTGACCTCAAGTACTTCTTACCCCTTGTAGTATTTTAAGGACCTCCTGATGCTGACTTTGTTCAACTGAAACAAACTGGTAGTATGGTGTCTGTCTGTTATTGACCCCTGCCTTTGAGCCTGTGTCTTGTTTGCTACTACGTTCCAGGTACCTTCAGCCTGCCTTCTGATTGGTATTTGAGCTTCCTCTAAAAGATTTCTCCTGTGTTCACCTGTTGTGGTTTCACAGTTGTCAAAATCGATCCCAATCTCAAAAGTGTCTACATTGTAAACATGAAGACTTTTTTGTGGTGAAGAATAAACTAGTTTTTAAACAGAGCATTGTGAGATCAGATGGTCTG
This sequence comes from Spea multiplicata, assembly GCA_009364415.1. Classification (NCBI taxonomy): domain Eukaryota; kingdom Metazoa; phylum Chordata; class Amphibia; order Anura; family Pelobatidae; genus Spea; species Spea multiplicata. Next base: position 141,134 of record VKOC01016445.1, read on the forward strand.
CATGTAGTGAAAAAAACGCGATCCCAGCTAACATGCAGGGATCAGTACAGGGCCATCTTTATATCCATTGGGGCCCAGGGCAAGCTCCTCCCTCATGATTATCTCTATACCTGTCAGCACCTGACCCGCAGCCACTCACCTGAGTATCCCCGGGCGTCAGTCCTCCGCCGCGTCCACTCTGATCTGGCAGGTGGGAGCGAAGCCCTGCCCCCTTTTTCTCTGTTGCTGGGAGGCTGTCAGCTGTGCGCGCTCCCGATGACGTCATCAGCCCAGGGAACATTTAAACTCCATCTTCGCTACTGCTCGTTCCTATCTTCTTGTACTTCCTTCTTTCCTTGTCTGCTTCTCTCTGGACATGGCCTCCTGATGAATTACCGCAAAAAGGGAGGAGCCCCTGGGCACACCCTCTCTTTCGACTAGCCAAAAGAGGCCACCCCCTTGGCTCTGCCCTTTTGCGGAAGAGCACAGAAGGGCCAGAATAATGCAGATACATTCTATGAAAAAGAGATCTGCAGAAATGCTTCTCTTTCTTAGAAAACCTGTTGTCAATATTCTGGCCTCCTGGTGTAAAACTTCTGTAAAATGGCCGAGATTCTGGGCACTCTCTCTCCACGGATTGGAGGAAAAGGCACATATGCTGGCACATATTGTCCTAGGATTTCTCCTATATAGAGATATTAGATAATATATACTTCCCTTTTGTACTTTGTTTAGCCAATGTATGCATTTACATGTTCCTACAATACCCCTTCTTGTCCTTCTTCAGTGCATGTAATAATTTTGAAAACATAGGTTAATACACTGTTTTATATACTGTGTGGCTATCATAAAATGTTAAAACACCATTATATATGTTGCCCATCATTTAACAACACATGACAAAGTGTGGATTTCACAGAATAATTATAATTTTAGTACTTTATTTTACAGGATAATAGTTTTACTCCTGAACAGTAATGCATTTTTCCTCAGTCTGAAAGTCTAGCAGCAGACATTTTGGAACAGTGACTTTGAAGAGACTTTTGAATAGTTGAAAGAATAAGCATAATCCGTTCTCACTCTGCTTACAAATAGCTATAGTAATTATTAACAGCCATTTAAGGAATGACAGGTACAGCAAAAAGTGTTATTTTACATCACAATGCTTTATGGCATCATATTTTTTGTGTGTAAGACTACGCTGCTCATTTGGAAGATTAAGCTGCTTGATTTATGCACTGCTAAGAAAGCTTACTCCATTTTGAGACTTTTACAGTTTTATGGTTTACCTTTTCTCAATACAGTCAATACCTTTTCTGAAGCTTTGTGATAGTACTGCAGTTTGTAGTTATAGGAAAATCAATGCTATACTTAATAGATGTCAGGAAACCAATTGTGAAAAGTCAAGAAGCTTGTAAGCTTTTGTTCCTGTATTAATTCCATTAGTATCACCTTGCCTTGTTCCTACATTATTGTCAAACCCGATAAGTCTTTTGCAGACTTTCCTTTTCTCTTTATATCACCATACATATTGATCAAATCTTTATTTTTCTCTTCCTTATCTTAAAGGATCCTTTCACAAAGGATCTCTGTCATAAGTTGGTGTTTTGGTTGAGATGTGTAAATATATTATTAAAAGTTTGGTTTTAGGTTTGGAACAGCTCATGATCCGAAGCATACCGCATCATCTGTAAAAGATGGTATTACAGTGCTTATTGCCAAAAAGCTCTACTTTGGGCACACAGAGAGGTAGCCATATGGACATTTTGTTAGCGTCATGGACTCTATCAAACATCAACAGATATTAAATAAATTTGAAGAGATTTCCTCCATTCCTCCATACATTTTGAGAGATTCTGTATGGATGAATGCTCTCAGATAAGGAGGGCATTGGGGCACAGGCAAGGCACTGGCAGACAGATATTAGAAAAAATAAGAATTTATTCCCCAGAGAAAGGAAGGGCATAGACGTGCAGGGGGAAGGAACAGGGTAGGACAGGCCAGACACAAGTAGACAGACACTTTCAGCCACAAGACTGCCCCCCATATTAGAAAAAATAGAAATACTTATTAGCCAATTCTAGACTGGGCCCATTAAAAATTGACTGCAGTTATACACATATGTAACTATATCTTTTAATGTATCCATGCATTTCATTTTGGCATATTTTTTTTAAATGCAAACATTAGCCTTATTTTCTAACGTATGCAAACTTTGTACATCACTAATTCAATTTGCTATATTCAACTTGGTTAAAAGTTCTCTTGAAAAACAACTGGTTGGTAGCTTCATTATTCCAAAGTGGTTATAGTTTGTTAAATGTTACTGATACTAATATAATAAGTCAGAATCTTTTGACCCTGCATACTACAAATGAGGTTAGTTAAATGTTCTTCAGCATTCCAAATGATTCCGAAATTTGAATATACTGCTGTTCATTAACCCAAGGGAGATGTTCACATTTTCAGTCATTATATTAATATACTAATTTTTGAAACGGCAGTCTCCTAAATTAAGTATGTTTCAAAGGACATTTTTCTGCTTCTGAATCCAGCTGAACTTCCTCGAACATAGACATTATTGTAAAGTTTGTTACTTGCATTGTCTTGTGCCAGAGTCTGCATGTGGAAGATAAAACCAAAAGTATTTCCAGACACAAGTTTAAAACTAACTCTTATTCTGCAATTAGGTTGTTTGAAAACTATTCACGTGTCACTTGTTTTACCTAAGCAAATACATTTTACAATTTTCGCAGAGAAAACTAAAATTCTAAAAATTAAGTAAACATGGGTTAACTACCAAGTTGTATGTGAAAGCATGAAAGCTGAATCAGGTAGTGTTTCAAAAATATTAACAATTAGTAATTTTCTATGTTTTAGTATTCTACAATAATAGCAACACACTCAGCAATATAAATATGTAGTATACTGAAGAAATAACTTTTAATTCAAATAGAATCATGACCGTAAAAATATAATCTTTTGCAAAGTATATTACACTTGAGGCAAATTTCTCTGCCAGCCAATTCAGTGTCCATATCTCCTTGCTACGCAGCAACTCCATCTCTTGCATCTTCTGTCTTCTTTCTTCTATAGCTGCTAAAACAAGCGTTCTTTGTTTGTCTGCTTTTCTGTGGACAATTGTACATGGCCTCCCAGGGAACTTCCATAAAATGCTTCCTGGCACTCCCTCTCCCCCAATAGGAGTAAAAGGAGAGAGGCTGTTGTGGCTCCATCTCTTTTTGTAGATTTGAGATTTGTTGAGAAAGAGAGGTGAAGCAATGATTTTCCTTCTAAACAAATCTGTCTTCATCATTTTGGATGGAGCTTTGTATAGATTTATATCATACAACTGCACAGTCACATTGCCATTCAACAGGAGTTCATGCTGCAGGCATCTTACAACTGTCTCTACACACTGCCAGTGCCAGATCCCTAACACTTTCCCTTTTACACGTCACTTTCTGAAAAAAGAATGCCCATGGTGCATTCCGATCTCTTAGTTTAAAGCACAGTATGGGATCTGACCTACTAGAAGTGTCCAATCTAGAATAAAAAGGTGTCTTCTTCAATGTACTCCAGCCAAAAGGCCTTAGTATACATTACTGCTATATGTTTGGGTTACACACTGTCACACATGCTTACGCCTTCCTAGTATGATCATTTGGAATGCTAATGCTTACCTGCATACTGCATGAGATTTCAGAATCATCCAGCAGAAGGGTGGTGCATTTAATTTGTCCAATTTAAAAATCTAGCAGTCCTCAAATGGATCATTTTCTTAGTACCCTTCTCCTTGATTCATTGGTAGCCAAACGTACACCTCTAGACAGATAAAAAAAACTGCTTTCAGAAGAAAACAAGGGGCCACCTTCCAACAGCAGACAAAAACACGTATATCTTCCTTTTCTCTTCCTCCCTCCATGGGATAATAGCCCTCGTTTCAGACTTTAATCATTTATTTGCAAAGGGGCAGAACTTCTGAGCACACTCTCTCCCCCAAATGTAGAACGGGGACGAGGGTGTGCCCGGAGGCTTCGCTTTTTTTGCAGGAGTTCATCGGGAGGCCAGAATAATGAAGACAGATTGGCTCAGCAGATCAATACGCATTATTCTAACCTTTCTGTGGATTTCCACAAAAAGGAAGAGCCAGGGGTACAGCCTCTTCCCCGTTGTCGACGGAAAAGAGGATGAAGAAAGAAGACCCTTTGCTCAGTCACCTTCTCCAGCCATTGTCTGGTTTCTCTCCAATATCCAGTATTATTCTCTTTGGCCCATTTAGTCTGCCTGTTTTACTGTAAATGCTCAAACATAAATCAGTCATTTGTCTTATCTTAGATTCAGGAGCACTATGTTTATCTTTGCATGCTTAAATACCCTTACTGTATCATAGCATCTGGAGCTTATGCTCGAAGGCTGTTCCACACATCCACCACCATCTTAGTAAAGTAAATCTTCCTGACATTGAGTGTGAGGGGAGACAAAGTACTTAGCAATAAGGGGAGATACATAATGTGTGTTTGAATTTAATTATTAAGTGGAAAGTAGCTTATCTTTCAAAATAAATAACGAAAAAAAGCAATTCATTGTTAATTTACATAAATGGAACAGGTAATCTCAAAGTTTAACTACTAAAACTTAGAAAAAAGGAGAGCTATCTAGTACACAGTTTTATAGCACAAAGAGACACCGCAAGTTGTTCAGTTTTCAAGGACGCACAAAATATACAACATTAGGTTAATTAGGTTTTAAGGAAAACATTTACTCAATGAAAAAAATACTGTCACAACAATAGACAGAACTCCCTGTTCCACTTATCCAGCACTGTGTATGAATGTTAACTTATTATGCAGCTAAGGTCATGTCAAATGAATGTCAAACATTATTAATGCTTGTTAAAATATATTCACAAGTCTGAAATTCTCCTAAAGAACATTTATAGTTAAAGCAGCTAATCAAATGTAAACAAAAGTATAGATTAATCATTACAAACAAAAGGGAACGCTGAGCATAACTGGTCACTAATTACCTGTAGTGGTTCACGGTTATTTATTGCGAATAAAGAAAAGTGCTATTTAAAATATCCAATTCATATCCTGGCATTTTTATGCTAACATTAAAACATATTGTCAAAGGAAAACGTATTCTCATCTAAAAGCCCAAACCTTATAATGCAGAAACTGAACATTTGTAAAGGAAATTAACATAACAAGCATTTTTTACGTACAAGGGTCTAGTAGCCGATGTCATTCATATAAGTCACATAATTCTTAGCCAGAAGAACATGATCATTTTAAGAATGAGAAGCACTATAATAAAAATCAAAAAAATAATCTTCATCAACAAACTTAATTATATTTATGGGCAATTATTTGTGTACAGACCTCATTAATGAAAATATTGAATTCAGGCCTTATATAAGTCTCAAAAGAATGGAAATATAGTAACCAGAAATATAGTTACTTGGCCTCCTGGAGAGTCCAAGGGACGAAGGCAGCACTTTGACACGGGAGACATGTTTTAGGGATAGATTTGTGGTGGAATTATACTTGTCTCCTAAATTCTTTAGTCTCATCTCTTCTGACTTCTTTCCTTTCTGGCAGGGAGAAGCGGAAGAATGCTGAAGAAAGAAGACATGGAGAGAAGAAAGAAGAAGGAAGAGAAGATGCGGAGCGGCAGGAAAGGAGACAGGGACAGAGAAGCTGTTGGCAGAGAAGGTAGAAAGACATAGAGATAGTGTGAATGAGTGTGTGAGAGTGTGTGAATGAGAGTGGAAGAGAGCATGGCCCCCTCAATTTTGAGGCCCCTCCCAAGATGACCCCACTCCACAGAGGACCCACCACCAAATATGGCACAGGCAGACTCTTTTGGGGCAAATATTGCACAAGCAGGCTGTTTTAGGGTACTGATAAGCATTTTCATAGCAATCTTTGGGGGCGCTGAAAAGATGTTCAGTGATAAATATAGCACAGATAAAATGTTTGGGTGTGCTGATAACCAGTTTTGTGGCAAAGATGAGCACAGACAATCTGTTTGGGGCTACAATGGCACTGGGGGTTGATTATAAATTGTAGTTATTTTTTCCATAATGCACCTTACTTTACCTTATTTGCACCATTTTCGAACTGCCTTGCTGCAGTTAGCCCTCTCTAATTGGTGGTCCTGTAGTATCAGCAGATCAGAGATCAGAGATCAGCAGAGCTACCAGGACAGTAGGGCCCCTTACAACTGTAACAGTTATAACCCCTGATGGCCCTGTTTAAGAGAGCATGAGAGAGTTAATTTATTAATTATGATATAGCATAATAGATGTGTGCATGGTTTTGGTGGTGGAAGGGGCAGCATTCATGAAGCACTATATGACGGGCTTGCCCTGATAGTGGCTAATACATTTCCTGAAGATAATTTTGGTTTTATTAGTATTATTTACTTAATACTAATACATTTCAGGTGCCCACATTCTGACACATGTGTTGGGGAGTTGTAGCTATATGGGGAAAGGACTGCTGACAGATGCTCCCGGGGTTGGTCAGGGGATATCAGAAGACCTCCCCAAAAGGCCCTTAATTCCCACTGCCCACAAAAGCAGGATAGTGGGGCAGCTACAGTGCCTGTTCTGTGAAAACATGGACTGTTGGAAGGTTTGTTGTATGTTGTACCCCAAAATAGCCTTTATATCAAACAATAGCCCAAGATGTTTATCATCACCTACCCCTCCTTCTCACTATCTACCCTCTCCCTACTCCCCTTCTCACTATCTACCCTCTTACCTACCCCCTTCTCACTACCTACCCTCTCCCCTACCCCCCTTCTCACTATCTACCCTCTCCCTACCTCCCCTTCTCACTACCTACCCTCTCCCTACCCCCTTTGTAGGTCACTTACCATGCAGTCCTGCAGTGGGGGCACGAGGCCTCTGTCTCGCTGCTCTGCCGCGGTGCATGCAGCTTCACTGCTGAGCGCCGGCATATGATGTCATATCCAGGAGCTCAGCGTTAAGCGCCGGCACCTCATGCTCCCACCACTGCAGTCGGGGCAGCGCGGAGGCAGGTGGCGGCAATGAGCAGAGGAGACAGAAGGGCGCCCAGCGGTTGCTGAAAACGACCGGTCGGTACCCCCGACAGGCAAAACTCCAGGGCCCGGTTGCAGTAGCGACCCCGGTAGTTCCGCCACTGCGCTCATCTTATCTTTGTCTAACATACTATAGTCCCCTATTTGCTTCTGCCACAGACATCATCCATATGCTCCTGCCACAAACTTCAGCAATTTGCTCCTCCTACATACTTCTGTCTTCCATTTTAACCAATTCAGGACCTTGTAGACAAATGAAAACACAAGATTATAGCAGGCTGCCAGCCCCATGCAGGGTTCTAAATGAGCATGTGTGGCTGCACAGAGACTTGTAGTTGGGACACCATAATCCTTAAGGAGTTAAAATATCTTTAGATTCCTACTAAACATATTTTCCCTAAACATTTATGCCAATCCCTCTATTATTTTAAAGGTTCCCCAACCAACGTTTTACCTGTTGTCTAATTATCGCCTGAAAACGATAGTAAGGTTATAAAGCTAACAACATGTAATATCTGGGATTATTTCTATGTTGCGTCTTCCTGTCTGCAAAATGTTGACACCTTATAATATATTTCTTTATACTTTATAATTTTTTTCTGTGTAATAATTCAAACTAGTAATAAAAACATCAACACATTATATTTTGGCATCTGGCTAAAATGAAGATACACAATATGAAATAATAGCATTGGCATTTTGTCTGTTTGGTTATACTGTGTATTTAATTGAAATGGTCTTGAAAACCACCATCAATTTTATTTTTAGGTTATTTTTAGGTTAAGGTAACTATCCACCTCATTACCTATAACAGACTATAACTATGTCTTTGTTATAGTAACTGGTGGCTTATCTAGGTACCTCGTGTTTGTGATCATAAAAATGATATATAAGGGAATGTATGTACTTTTATTGCAAGAGAAATGAAGCTTCTAGCTAATATAATAACGGTACTAATGGTTTTGCAGCAGTGATAATAATAAAAATGAATAAATGGTCACAGAGAAATGTTACAGATAAAAATGCAATTTATTAGATAATGAAAAATTGATAACAGTTGTCTGAAGACAGACAAATTCACCCAGACTGAAATAATACATAGACCATATATAGATACTCTAAAGCAAAGGCTTGCATGGAAATCAGTCAAAACTGGTACTGAACGATAACAAGTAAAGTACAGATATATTAAGCACAAACAACATATTGCCCAACCTTTCAGAAAACCAGATATTACACTTGTTATCGAAAAAAACAGTGCATTTGCTTGCATTCTTCAATTTGATGGCAAAAGTACTAAACCAACTAATAAATAAATGAAAATAGATGATCCATTTAATAAAAAGTGGAAAATCAGATTTTTCATCAGTTTATCAACACTTAATTGATTGTAACCTCTGTATGGACCGAGCTGGTACCTTACCTTGCCTTAAGAATCGAGGTGTCATGATGACTGTTGGGTTACCCGTGTTAATTTGTATACTGACCTTAGGTGAAAGCTGCTGATATCCACATTCAAACCCAAGTACGCTTGTGTATGAAATACTGTTTTTTAAGGCTTGTTGCATTGTGTTTTAAGCATTTCCTGTTAAGTAAATTATTGCCTAGTCTTATTCACTCATTAATAAATGTAAATAATTAATTTACTTTTAAATAATAATAATTTAAATAACTGATATACAGTGAAGGAAAAACATATTTGATCCCCTGCTGATTTTGTATGTTTGCCCACTGACAAAGACATGATCGGTCTATAATTTTAATGGTGGGTTTGTTTAAACAGTGAGAGACAGAACAACAACAAAATAATGAAATAACGCATTTCAAATAAGTTATAAATTGATTTGAATTTTACTCAGTAAAATAGGCCTTTGATCCGCTATCAATCAGCAAGATGCCTGGCTCCCAGGTGTCTTTTATACAGGTAATGAGCTGAGATTAGCAGCACTCCCTTAAAGAGAGTGCTGCTAATCTCAGCTTGTTACCTGTATAATAGACACCTGTCCACAGAAGCAACCAATTAATCAGATTCCAAACTCGCCACCATAGCCAAGATCAAAGAGCTGTCCAAGGATGTCAGGGACAAGATTGTAGACCTACACAAGGCTGTAGACCTACACATCGCCAAGCAACTTGGTGAGAAGGTGACAATAGTTGGTGCGATTACTCGCAAATGGAAGAAACACAAAATAACTGTCAATCTCCTGCGGTATGGGCTCCACGCAAGATCTCACCTCGTGGAGTTTCAATGCAATGATCATAAGAACGGTGAGGAATCAGCCCAGAACTACACAGGATGATCTTGTCAATGATCTCAAGGCAGCTGTGACCATAGCCACCAAGGTACCCCTGCTCAAGAAAGCACATGTACAGGCACATCTAAATGATTCAGAGGAGAACTGGGTGAAAGTGTTGTGGTCAGCTATTTGGCATCAACTCAACTCGCCGTGTTTGGAGGAGGAGGAATGCTGCCTATGACCCCAAGAACACCATCCCCACCGTCAAACATGGAGGTGGAAACATTATGCTTTGGTGGTGTTTTTCTGCTAAGGGGAAAGGACAACTTCACTGCATCAAAGAAACAATGGATGGGGCCATGTACCGTCAAATCTTGATTGCCAACAAGGGTTTTGCCATGCTTTGCAAAAGGGTCAAATACTTATTTCACTGACTAAAATGCAAATCAATTTATAATTTATTCGAAATGCATTATTCTGGATTTTTTTGTTGTTATTCTTTCTCTCACTGTTCTAATAAACCTACCGTTAAAATTATAGACTAATCATGTCTTTGTCAGTGGGCAAACGTACAAAATCAGCAGACGATTAAGTAATTTTTTCCTTCACTGTAGTCACGTGTATAGGTCACACCACTTTTGCAACAATAAACTGAAACCCTGTTTGTATAATACACATATATTGCTAGACAAACAGCATTCATCTATAAAGCCTGTATATTTTAGGGATAGGATTATGTGCATTCAACCAATCATTTCAAAATTTACCCTTTCAGCCCCAGGGTTTTTTGCCATTTATACCACATGTGGGTTTCATTAAGATGTCCATTTTCTGCTTTAGATGAACCCACACAAGTATGGCATAACAGGTTTGAAGGTAGTGAACGGGAGTGGAGAGTTATACTTTTTTAAATGTAGAGCTAGGGCAAAGAGATGTAAGGTTTTTTATTATTATTATTATTATTATTATTTTGATGCACTGTTATAGGTGCAATACAGAAAGGTATCCCTCTAGGGACCACCTGGACGTGTTATTATGCCAGAGATGTCACAATGAAAACACTTAGCTCACATGTTTTATCGTTTACTTTTGCAATTATTTTTAGTGATTTTTTTCTTTACTCTTTACATTTGTGACAATAGGCAGAAACACTATATCTCACTATTTCTCACTCTCTTCCCTGCCACCCACCTCCACCAATCACACTGTGATTACCAAGCAACTCTTCATATGTGGTTGGCCAGTGGGGGAGCGATCAGATATCCTGCGAGGGATGTTCTGTCCTTCAATTACTTCCTATTTGACGTTGACATTACCCACGATCACTCAGCAGAAAGCCAGCGATGGTAGCAGGTAGAGAACAATGCTCATGATCAGAATGTTAATCAGGACAACGAAAGTTGGTTTTTTTCCATCACAATAAGCAATGGTGAGGGTAGAGGGAAGAGTATCACTATTTATGTGTTAATTTATCAACAACCTAGGTCCAGTCTGCCACCCAAGTATCCCATAAAAACGTTAAATTATACATATTTGTGGGGGCAAAGTTTACTTCTTTCCTATTTTTAGCACATAAATTCTCTCCACATAGATTAAATATACCTCTTGAGATCTATTACATTGGTTTTGTCTATTTTTGTTCCATTTTCTCTGCTTTTCTCTCTATGGTCCAGGTTTCTCTCTGTTTTACTTTATGTCTGTGTGTGTGTTGCTTTGGAAAGTGTTTATTATTGGGATTCGAACTATTACTACCTGGAAACAAAGTTTTTAAATGCTGTAATTACCATTAGTTTATGAAAGCACAATCCATCTTAAAACCCTTTTATGAAAAAAAAAAAATGTTAGACTGATGTTGAGTAATGAAAAGTAAAGCATTTCACGTTTGAAAGCCTAGGTGTGTTTTATTGAATATGGTGTGTGCTTTTTTTGCGATTCATCTAAAATAAAAAGAAGATTTAAACAAAAGAAAAGTCATCCCTGCATTTCTTGAGCACACAACCATATTTAGTTTCACGTTTTAAGCCATTTGAATTTTTTGAATCATTATGGTACAAAACTTGAGATGCCGTAAATGAAGTATTACGTGAACAGATAATTTCCATACACTGAAAATACCTGTTAATACAATATAACTCGCTCATCGCTATCCGCTATTTACATTTATCTGATGTTTTCATTAGAGGGAAAAAATGAACCACTAAAAGTAAGCATTATTTACGGTCCTTAAAGTTGATAAATCTTCTTTTAAGGATGTAGTTACCAGACTACTGCAAATGGACCAAAAACATTTTAGATTAATTCTCGTTTCGGTCCATTTGTTTTTTGACAATTAATTTTCTATTGATTTGGACAAAGTTCAGAAAGCTGTTTTGATTCAGAAACATTTTTTGTCCCTTACTCTCATTCACTTTGTCCCTTACGCTCATTCACTTTGTCATTCACAATGCCTCTCTACCTTCTCACATAACCACTTTTTTCTTTCTACTTTTCTCTGTAGCTCCTCTTCTTATTCTTCTTTTTCTCCTGGCTCTCCACTGCTCTCTCAGCTCTCCCTTACATTATTCTGGCATCTTCTGTTTACATCCATGATAGGGTGGAGCCTCGGCGCACACCCACACCCCTGATTGGAGGAATGGGGGGAGAGATTGTCCCCCTGGTGTGAAGTTTCCACCCTGCTGTGAGCTACTAGATAAGGTCACAGTTTCTCTGCAGATCCATCTGGATTATTTTGGTCTGGTGTAGTATTTTGACAAAATAGCAGGGCCTCTACCCCATTGCCTCAATGGGGGAGAAATTATTTCTAAAGCAGAGCTAGGGGTCCTCACACACTCTTTCAAACAAGAATTTAATAGGTGCAGCTAAGTCTTCTGGGAATAAGATTCTAAGAACATCAAGCATGTAATTGACAAGAGTTGTCCAAGTTGTGAAGGGATTTGGAAAATGCATTATGACATTCTGTGCATTATTAGATATTTCATAACGAAAACAATAACAAATTAGATTAGGTTCAGTGATCACAGCACTGTTCTAGAACAGATGTGAACTGAACCTATGAAACATCTTAACTCCACCTTAGGCCATTCATAAATACATGTCCCAGGGATCTTTTGATGCACTCAATGAGAATGAAAGTTACAGATGCAATTGCTTAGTTTTATGTAAGTGCCTCAAGACAATGTTTCTTTTCTACACGCTGCAGCATTGGAATGCAATAGCAAATATGACATGGAAGTCTGCTTTATATGTAGCCCTTGTATTGAAGGAAAGGTCAGACCAATTCGAGAGAATGGACTTAAAATCAATGTCGAAATTATGTTTTGCTTATATAATGCCAGAACTCATGCACCTATAATAAATATGCTAGTTTTTATACATTAAATCTTCACAGTTTAGTAAATTTGAAATGGTAAAACGTACGGTTAAATTGTGTTAATACTGTAATATTAAGGCACATATTTCCAGTCTACTGCTACACCTTTGTTAATAATAAAAAATAAAAGATTTATTGCTCCACCAGTTATACTGGTGCACTACGATAGAATTACAAAGTGCCAGGACCTTTTATAACTTACCGTAATATTGAAGATAAAAACCCCTCACCTTTTACCTCTTTTCTGGTTGCTAGAAAAGGAGGTGGATTTTTTAATAAATCGTGTCTAAAAAGTATGGAGCCCCCAGTATGGATGCATAGGAGGTATGCTCTAGTAGCATTGTCTGAATTCCTATTTCAATAACGACTATTTCGCAAAGTGCACCCCTGAACATCTTAATGTCACAGCAACAGGTAGAGTATCTACTTTTTAGCCAAAAACTAAGAGAAAGCAAGTATCCAGGAACCAGACCGACACAAAAATATAAAATGAAAAAATACTTTATTGAAGAAACATAACGCAAAATTGTAGTCCAATAAACAAGCTGGGGTCAGGAACCAGAACGGGTAGTCAGAAGAGCCGGAGTCAGGAATATGAAAGTCAGCAGTGTCAGGGTACAATAGACAGGAATCAGGAGCCGGAAGGGTAGTCACGCGAAGCCAGGTCATACACAGGAAAATCGGGAACACAGGGATGCATTTGGTAGCCAGAGAGGAACACAAGGGCAATGGAATCCTGCAGGCTTATTTAGGCCAGAGCAAGGTAGAGTTTCAAAAAACTGCCCACAGCATACAGTGAAAAGGCATAAAGCTAACAGCCCTAGAGAAATCTCAAGTGTGACTGCGAAACCATTTCAGATCTTTAATGGAATATCTACACAGGCTCTTTATCAGCAACCATCACTCCGATGTTCCAATGGTGTGTTGTGTTAGTAAACCCAAGTTTAACTTTAAAAGGCTACTTGATTATTAGAAAACTCTTTTATATACATATATATATTAGCACAGCTAGAAATATGCTTGTGACCCAAAACTTTTGAATAGTAGTGTGTGTGTGTGTATGTATATATATATATATAT